>JADGMU010000057.1:0-22439 GCA_016920895.1 Vaccinium myrtillus | reverse complement strand
TTGCCATGATGTGGTTGCTTATCAATATCGGTCAAGGGTAACAACTTCTTTGAAATGGCAAAATTATTATTAAATATATAATTTGAATGAACCAAATCTTAAATATATCGGTCAAGGAGAATCCAACCAAATGTTGATAAAAAAAAGAAAAGAAACACCAAAAAAACACTGCCCAAACATCAACCACCCGACGACCACAATTGATTGGTCTAAGCCTCCTATCTACGATGAGGATCCGGAAGAGGAAGTTGGAATGGAAGAGCTGTGATCCTATCCTGCTGAGTTTTCATCCGGGGACTATCCTAACCCTCGCAGGTCTTGCGCTGCATCAGTTTGGTATCAGAGCGACTATCCCTTTGTCCATTTATCTTTTTATCATTATCTTTCCCCATCTATCGAATCCGACATCAGCTTCTGTTGCATCAGTTGTTCGTCTTCTCCTCTCATCTGTCTCCTCCGTTGCATCAGTTGTTCGTCTTCTCCTCCGTCATCTTCTTCTCTCTCTTGAGTGCGCGCCGAACAACCTTGGGTTGCTCTCTCTCTCACCCACCCATGCTCTCAGTCTCTCTCACCATTCTCTCTTCATCTCTTTCTTTATCTCGCGCTCTCTCTCTAGGAGAACAATCTTTGGTGTTGTTCTCTTTCTCTCGTGCAAAACTACCCGAGCACTGGTGTTCTACAGCCACCTCTCCTTCGGAATCAATCTCTTTATTGTTCAGCCTCTGCCTAGACATTTGAGGTCCCTCAGACTCTCCTCTCACTCTTCTCTGCAGCAGATCTCTTATAGGGATGGTTCGGAACGCTCCATACTGGGCCATTGCTTCACCTCCTCCATCTAGGCTTGGTGTTGTCTCGTGGGATCAATCCATCTCACGCTTCTTGCCTCCTCTCGGCTCCTGTTCGGCTTCGACATACCACGACTTAACGCGATAACTCGCGAGCTTTCTTTGAAAATCTCGTCACCCTACTAATGACAACTCATGGCATGTCGGCAACGCGTCCGCTACTTTTTGAACCCATGCGTTATCTCCTCCGGCATCCTTTCTCCACAAACTCCGCTGATCTATGATCGTCTTTGGACGATTTATTCTAACGCGGCGTCAAGAAAAACAACTTTTGGCCAAAGTCAAATTTCTTACTCGTTTTTAATTGATCCTTTTTTTTTCCGGGACTTTCCTGATGCGAAGCTCCTCACCATCACCACACTCCTCAACCCACAAGCCCGTGTTCTCTCGCCCTCCTCGCTCGATACCACATGTTGGTGAGTAAAAGAGAGAAATTCCACACAATCAAAAAATATTTTTATTAATCTTTCACAAATACAAATAAACACTATTACATCTCTCACACACTCACTTGCACACACACATAACCATGTTACTCTCCTCTACCTTATTTCCTTTCTCTTTTTCTTTTCTTTTCCCACACCTATGCAATACATGCAAATACATACTTATACAAAATAGATATAAAGCACAGCCACACAAACACAACTTCCCAATTTAACTCCACCGACTGAAATTGAATCTGCCCCTCTCATTGAATTGGCCCATCTCCTCTTAAACTCCACTCTCCCATTTGTCTCTCAACTCCCACATGCATGGCACACACCAATCAAGATTACATTCATAACATCCCCCCTTAACCTTGATTGTCTTCCAAGACTCACATCCCTTCGCCTCGCACTCTCAACTCGCTGCTTTCTCTCTCGAAAAAAAAAAAAAACAAAAAACCTCTGCATTGTTCGTCTTCTCCTCTCATCCGTCTCCTCTGTCATCTTATTCTCTCTCTTGAGCACGCGCTGAACAACCTTGGGTTGCTCTCTCTCTCTCTCTCTCTCTCTCTCTCTCTCTCTCTCTCTCTCTCTCTCTCTCTCTCTTCCCATACTCTCAGTCCCTCTCACCACTCTCACTTCATTTCTTTCTTTATCTCGCGCTCTCTCTCTCTCTCTCTAGGAGAACAACCTTTGGTGTTGTTCTCTTTCTCTCGTGCAAAAGTACCCGTGCACTAGTGTTCTACAGCCACCTCTCCTTCGGAATCAATCTCATATTGTTTAGGCTCTATCTAGACATTTGAGGTCCCTCGATCACACTCACCTTTCACTCTTCTCTGCAGCAGATCTCTTACAGGGATGGTTTGGAACACTTCATACTGGGCCTTGGCTTCACCTCCTCCATCTCGGCTTGGTGTTGTCTCGTGATCAATCCATCTCACTCTTCTTGCCACCTCTCGGCTCCCTGCTCGCTTCGACATACCATGACTTACCATGACAACTCGCGAGCTTTCTTTGAAAATCTCGCTACCTCACCACTAATGACAACTCAAGGGTGTGTGTGCAACGCGTCCACGCTTTTTTGAACCCATGCTTATCTCCCTCCGACATCCTTTCTCCACAAACTCGTTGATCGATGATCGTCTCTGGACGACGATTCTAACGTCGTCAAGAAAACTACTTTGACCAAAGTCAAATTTCCTGACCCGCTTTTTAATTGATCTTTTTTTTTTCTTCGTCGGACTCTCCCGATGCGTAAGCTCCTTACTCATCACCACACTCCTCAACCCACAATCCCGGGGTTCTCTTGCCCCACGGGGCCTGATACCACATGTCGGTGTAAAAGAGAGAAATTCCACACAATCAAAAAACATTTTTATTAATCTTTCACAAATACAAATAAACATTATTACATCTCTCATACACTCTCACTTGCACACACATAATCTTGGGGGCGGGGAGTCTCCCCACGTTACTCTCCTCTGCCTTGTTTCCTTTCTCTGTTTCTTTCTCTTTTCCCACACCTATGCAATACATGCAAATACATACTTATAAAAAAAAAAAATATAAACCACAGCCACACAAACACAACTAACCCAACTTCCCAATTTAACTTCACCGACTGAAATTGAATCTGCACCTCTCATTGAATTGACCCATCTCCTCTTAATCTCCACTCTCTCATTTGTCTCTCAAATCCCACATGCATGGCACACACCAATCAAGATTACATTGACAACATCCCCATTTAATCTTGATTGTCTTCCAAGACTCATATCCCTCGTCCCCGCACTCTAACTCTACTCGCTTCTCTCTCTCTCTCTCTCTCTCTCTCTCTCTCTCTCTCTCTCTCTCTCTCTCTCTCTCTCTCTCTCTCTGGTTTTTTTCGTCTTCTCCTCTAATCCGTCTCCTAGTCATCTTCTTCTCTCTCTTGAGCGCGCGCCAAACAATCTTGGGTTGCTCTCACTCTCTCTCTCTCTCTCTCTCTCTCTCTCTCTCTCTCTCTCTCTCTCTCACCCATGCTCTTAGTCCCTCTCCCTACTCTCTCTTCATCTCTTTCTTTATCTCACGCTCTTTCTCTCTCTAGGAGAACAACCTTTGGTGTTGTTCTCTTTCTCACGTGCAGAACTACCCAGGCACTGGTGTTCTACAGCCACCTCTCCTTCGCAATCAATCTCTTTGTTGTTCAGCCTCTGTCTAGACATTTGAGGTCCCTCACACTCTCCTCTCACTCTTCTCTGCAGCAGATCTCTTGCAGGGATGGTTTTGGACCGCTCCATACTGGGTCATGGCTTCACCTCCTCCATCTCGGCTTGGTGTTGTCTCGTGGGATCAATCCATCTCACGCTTCTTGCCTCCTCTCGGCTCCTGTTCGGCTTCGACATACCACAACTTAACGCGTTAACTCGCGAGCTTTCTCCGAAAATCTCGTCACCCCACTAATGACAACTCATGGGCGCGTCGGGCAACGGATCCGCTGCTTTTTGAATCCATGCGTCATCTCCCTCCGGCATCCTTTCTCCACAAACTCCGTTGATCTATCATCGTCTCTGGACGACGATTCTAACGGCGTCAAGAAAATAACTTTGACGAAAGTCAAATTTATGACCCGTTTTTAATTGATCCTTTTTTTTTTTCTCCGGACTCTCTAATGCGGAAGCTCCTCTCTCATCATCACACTCCTCAACCCACAAGCCCAGGTTCTCTCCCCTCGAGCTCACGATACCACATGTTGGTGGATAAAAGAGAAAATTCCACAATCAAAAAATATTGTTATTAATCTTTCACAAATACAAATAAGCACTATTACATCTCTCACACACTGTCACTTGCACACACATAATCTGGCGGGGGGGAGACCCCTTGGAGGGGTCTCCGCGTTACTCTCCTCTGCTTTCTTTCCTTTCTCTTTTTCTTTTTCTCTTTTCCCACACCTATGCAATACATGCATATACATACTTATACAAAATAGATATAAACCACAGCCACACAAACACAACTTCCCAATTTAACTCCACCGACTGAAATTGAATCTGCCCCTCTCATTGAATTGGCCCATCTCCTCTTAAACTCCACTCACTCATTTGTCTCTCAACTCCCACATGCATGGCCCACACCAATCAAGATTACATTCACAACAGTTTGGAAATGGTAAACATGTCGCACCAGCTCCGACAACCAACAAAAACACCGTACTTACCGGGAAAATCACTCCACCCCGACCCCTGAGATCAACCAACAACAAAACCAAACTTCCCAAGAACTACGAGTTCTAACAAAAAAATTCTCAGACTTCCAATACTACAAAATACCAAGTTCACTGCCAAATTTCTGAAAAAATACCAAACAAAAATGAAAACAGAAAGAAGTGACCTATATGCTTCATCACGTGAGAGAGAAGGATCCAAACCTGTGTGGGATGAGGGAGAATCGGGTCTTGATCGACATGGTGACTGAGAAAGTGAGATCGGAATAAATCTTCTTGGTCATCGTCAACATCGTCCTCCACGGACCGTTGTCGTGGGCATCAACTTGTTTGCTGTTTGGTTGCTTGATGCGCACGCGCGCGCACACAGAGAGAGAGAGAGAGAGAGAGAGAGAGAGAGAGAGAGGACTTTGGGTCGTGGGGTCGTAGGTTTCTAGATCTGGAAAAATCTCGAGAGAGAGAGTAGATTGTGGAATTAACAAATATGGCATGTGGCTTTGATATTCTCCTTTATTATCAGAGGGCTTTGAGCTAGGAGGCAGTTTCTCTCAGGTTGTCCAATGGTCTGGCCATTTTTTGGCCCTTTCTCGGACCTACTATAATGATCGGACTTGTACATGTTGTAGGACTATGAACATATCACATTTGTACTGGAAAAAAGGGCAAGTGGTCGCTAGCTCATGCGGTAGAGCTCTTGGATGCCCCACACTGCATCCCGGGATCGAGTCCTATTCCCTCCTCCCTCATGTATAGATTAGGAATGATGAATGACAAAAAAAAAAAAAAAATACTGGAAAAAAGGGATTGGGCACAGTGGATCATAACTTGAAGAACCCATTTTTTTCAAAATAAATGTGCTCCATTTAGGTATCAATTAGCACCCGGTGAACTTTATCTTTTACATGGTTTATTGGTTTTTATCAATGAGTTCTACATTATTAACGAGTCCGATCATCGAAGTAGGTCCGAAAAGGGGCCAAAAATGGCCGAACTACACCCTATGCAGTCCAATGGACAACCTGAGTGAAGTTGCCTCCTTGATGGATCCCACGATTCCCACCCCTTTAATCTCTTCGTTTTTTTCCCTCTTAAAAAATGGGCTATTTTTTGGATAAGCTTACAGAGCATCACCACTAGAGGTTAATTATGATTGGGTTTAATTTGATAAAGAATCCTTTTGTCATTCTTACTTTTTAATTTCCTTTCACAAAGTAAGAAGTTAAACTTTCACTGTATGGTAGTGTTGGCAGTATAAAATTAGTTAAAATGACGATGGTTTAAAAGTATGAAATGAAAAAAATTAGACGAAGAAAGGTAGTTGAAAAAGGAGGAATTTTTAATTTTGGAGCCATCAAAACGGCATTGTACTGGCGGAGCAATACTGCTATCTTTTGGCAAAATGGCACTGTTGACAGCCATCAAGTGGCTTTGACAATGCCATTTTGGCATGTATGGGTGGCCTAGCAATTTCATGGTTCAATCCAAAATGTCCTTTCAACACTACTTATTCAGTATTTATGAAAATAATAAAGCCAAATGGCTCAATCCAAAATGTCCTTTCAACTAATCACCTGATTCCATAAGTGTAGAATTTTAGGGGCACCAAAAAATTAGATCCATTTATTGAGTGATCATAATATAAATATATGGCTACAAATTATCACATTTGTTGCTCAAAGGTGTTTGTCGGCGGTGGCATGAACGTGTGCGGAGACGACGATATGGGAGTTGGGGAGACGAAGGGTGCTAGAACCGAGTGGTTTAGCGATAAATTTTGGGGTGCAATCGGAAGCTCTCTTCTGTTGATTTTGCTATTGGGTGTTTACGATCTGGTTTTGAGGACGGAATCGATTCCGTTGATTTTGTTTTGGGTGTTTTCGATCCCATTTAAGTTGGGGTTATTCTTGGTTGCTAGCTATTGGAATTAGCATTTTAAGGGTGATCTACGCTGGTGGCTGTGTTAGGGCTCAGTTGGGACAGGGGTTTTGTGATAATCTTTAATTATATATATAACTAGAATTATTTAATTCCTTTAATGTTGATAATTATATTAATAATATATAATTACTGTGCCTCCTTGCAGACGAATCCCATGATCTTTTCTTGCACATATTCTATGGAGGTATGGACTTTGCTACTTCAGTTGAACCATGTGGCTCAGCCTTGCTTTGGTTTGGCTGGTGAGATGGATTGGCGATGGGTTATAACAATGACTCAGTGTCCAGCCAACTTCACATTTTTTGTTTTAAGTACTCTCTTGATTTTAAGTACTCTCTTGATTTTTCTTTATGTACATAAGGATTTTAATTTCTGCTTGGAGCCTATGTGTATTTCATTATTCTTCTTGGCAGGAAATTCAGAAGCCTTGCCATCAGGTTTTCTAGGGATTTTAGGTTTGCTCCTTTTTTCCCCTAAAATTTGATCGATTAACCTCCAATTTCAATGCTAGTCGCTTGACTTCATCTTTGTTCTACTCTTTTATTCTGTAGTTGAGAAGAATCAAGTGTAATAGTGGGACCTATTGCATCAATTGAGGCAAATAGTGTGTTGTTCGGAACTCCTTTACTAGGTTTGATTTTGTTTGAGGCAAATAATCTTTTGTTTGATTTTGTTTGTTTGTTTGTTTGTTGTTATGTTGGTGTTGGCCCCTAGTGTTTTCAATAAAGAGTATCATTGAGAAGTTATATAAAGAGTATGATTGCAAGGATCTTGTCTGATTCTTTTTTAGCCCTTGATCCCAAATTTGGGATAAATGGATTGGCTTAAAAATGTGAGCAATTTCACGGTTTTTCTCAGGTTTTGCATCACTTCTTGGACAATTGAGAGGCACACGTCTCCATTACTTAGACTCTACAATAAGCACATCACAGGTTTGAAGGAAATAACTTGGGAGTTGGGAGCCAAAAATTAAAACCTAAACAATGTAAATAACCTAATTTCTTTATTTTTTAGGACATGGTAGAATAAGTCTATACTGGTAGTATCCAATCTTATCAAGAAAGAGTATCATTGAGAAGTTATATAACATGGAAATTCCAGAATCTATGCGCTTGCAAAGTACATTGTTTTCATCTCATTTTACGATATATCATGTGTATTTCATGGTATTTCATTTTATGTATTCAGGAACATGTTTGTCAGGCCGGGGTATTTGAGTCAACAGTTGGAAGGATATGATAGGGAAAAACAAAAAACTATTCAACAAAACTTATTACAAATGGATGCTGCTGGAATCAAGGACCCATCAAAGTTCATATTTGGTTCAAATGAAGGTCATAATCGTAAAGGTATTGATAAGAGAAAAAGCAATATTGGGCGTGGAGATGGTGATGAAGATTATGTGCCACTCAATGATGAAGAAAGGCTGAGTTGTGATAGTGACAATGAAGTTTCCTCAAGGTCTAAAGCGAATAAGGTAATGTTTGTACATAGGTTAAGTAATAAATTTTTTACATACAACCTGTTTTTGTGGCACTGTTAATTGAACCATTACATAGGTTAAGTAACTGATTCATTCTTAAACCGTGCATGCATTGCTTCATTATTTTTTTTCAGGTCACAAGAATAAATGCAGCAAAGAAGAAGAGTTGTTCTACTGCTCAACCTTTGAGAAAATCACAAAGAACTCAAAAAGGTAGCAACCCTGAGAGAGTGACCCGAGCTTTACAGCGCCCCACATCACCTATTGAACACACTGACCCGTTTTGCAGCCCGTGTACGGTCGTTGGCATCGTCGGTGAGAAATAACATTATTTTCTTTTTTGTCGTTAGTTCTCTCTTTTTGGAATAATTCTAAAGTGCATCATATCTACTGCTGAATTATACAGCAACTCCTGAAATCCCTTCAAAAGTGTCCCAAAATAACACACGTAAAAGAGGCCCAACCAAATTGAAAACAATTGCTGCAGCGGAAGGTAGTCGGGTTGAAGTCCAGTTTGATGAATATGGTCGGCCAATCGGTGAGGGATCAGTCAAATTGTCTTCTTTCTTGGGAGCTCTCGTTCGAGAGATTGTGCCATATACAATTTCAGATTGGCGAAAGCTTCCTTCGGGAATGGCAGAAGTCCTGTGGCAATCCATTCAGGTATGGTATGGTGCCTGAGTATAATCTTACGTGCTAGTAAAATTGACAGAATTTCATATAAGTTACACATAATTTTTCAGGTAAGATTCAATCTCAAGGAAGAATGGCATAGGGAAATGGTTTTTCATAAAATGGATGAAGTTTGGAGAGCCTCAAAGTCGAGATTGGTCAAAAAAAATCGAAATGCTTCAAATGAGGAAGAAAGGCTAAAGTTGCAGCCCGATAACATCAAATCACTCCATGATTGGAAGGATTTTGTCAAGGAAAAGACTAGTGCAGATTTCAAGGTATGTGCATTTAGTTGTGATTTTATATAGCAGCACTGGCATGCCATGTAATCTCAGTTGTGTGTATGTTTAGGTTATGATTGTTGGGGTCTTGAGTGTGAAATTGGTTCAATTGATAATGCTTTATCCCTTCTGCTATTTTTGGAAATATTGCAACTTACGTCTTGATTCTTGAGTTGGGCACGTGGTGGTACTATTATTGTATGTTTTTAGAATGCTATATATGGTCATGTCTGAAAAATGTACTTGTTTTTTTATGAGTTTAGGTTAAAAGTGACAACTTTAAAGAAATGAGAAATAAACAGCTACCACTGCAACATACTATGAGTCGAAAGGGATATGCACGGCTGGTCGCTGAGATGGTAATACCTCTATTTTTTTGTTCATTGTCAAGATCAACATACCTATTAAAAATCATAACCTAAATTGCGTTATGATTATGTATTTGGTTTTATACTTCAGAAAGCAGATAAAAAAAAGAAGCCATGTTCGATAACTAGAGCCATTGTTTGGGCCGAAGGACATAGGAAGAAGAATGGTCGCAGCAACCCAAGGGTTGAAGAAAAGATTGTAAGGCCATGGCTCATTCTTTATTTGTGTGTTTTATTTTTTATATACGTTGATAGCGTTCATCATGCAATTTTTAGGAGGAAATGAAAAAAGTTGAACAGGATACACCAAACTTATCTTCAACTAACCTGAAAGAAGATACTCTTTCTAAAGTGCTTGGTCCCGAGAGGCGTGGCCGTTTAAGGACATTTGGAAAAGGAGTCACAAAAACAAAGTTAAATTTATTATCACAGATGAGTGGGTCATTTCTCTCAGCTACATGAAGAAAATATTCAATTGAAGTCTCAAATGGCACATATGCAGAATTCAATCGATGAGTTGAAGAAAAACCAAGTAAGTAGCTTATAATTTTCTTTATTGGTGGTCATTCTAGACTACTTGGAGTACTGAAGTTTTGTTTGTTTTCCTTTTTGAACTTTTTAGGCTCATAATCCGGCAACAACTGAAGGAACACCAACTATACCTGTTGTTTCTCCCTTGGTAAAAAGTTTTTACTTTCGCATTTGCAAAAAGTAGCATAATTTTACCTTTTTGCATCAAAAATGTTGTATGGGATGAATCTTGCTGCTTCTTTTTTTTTTCTTTTCCAATTATGGGTTGAATCTTACATTGTTGCACTAGGACCTTTCCTGCTGGAATATGGTAAACGTAAACTACTAGAATATGGTATTCTAACTGCTGGAAATAGAGATTTATTGCTGCAATTGTGGTGCTGGAATATCGTATTCTAAGTTAGGAAATTGATGTTAGATGCTAAATATGTGCTATTTAACTTGTTGGGCTGATACTTAGTTGGACTGATGCATAGACTTGCTTTCTAATTCATTTTTTAAATTAGTTAGTTTAATCCTGTCTAATGTGTTATCAAATGCTTTAGAGTCAGTTTATATAGAGCTTAATCTGGCTTTAATCTGGCTTTAATCCTGTCTAATGTGCACGCTTGGATTGGCCTCCTAAAATTGGTTGGGTGTATTCATGCTGACCCAAATATCTTATTATCAATGAAAGGTGAGACTAGACCCAAATATCTTATTATCAACGATAAAAGATAGATTTTATTAATAAGAGTTTGATACAAGCATTACAACGCGAGAGTAACACCCAAAATGGTTGCCAAGATGACAACCAAAGTGAACAATAGCATGTCATTACTAATACAACCAAAAGCACATAGATGCAACAGATCAAGCAGGTAGATAGATGCAATAGATCAAGCAGCAGCAAATGGGAACACCACAGAGTAGTAGCAATAGGCCAATATCAGTGGCAGCTGCTGCAGTAGCAGTTGCATGACTCCAAAAGAAGATAATAGCAAGACCTAGAAAGTCTTCAAACCGCAGCAAGAAGTAAGGCAAGTTCAGTACTCTACATCGCCAATAAAGTGAGTGGCAAGAAATTGCGAGCAGCTTGCATAATTCCAAAAGAAGATAATAGCAGCACCTAGAAAGCCTTCAAAGGCAGACACCCGGAGACACCCCATTACAATCAACCAGAATAGGATAATTAAGCAGACTCTAAAATGCTCTTCAATCTATATTAGTCCACATCATGCATACAGCTAAAAGGATTAATTGCCACCTCGTGGGGTTTTTCTTCCACATTTTCTTGGCTTCAAAACAGGTGGAGACATAGGATTAGCCAGTGGTTTTAGTGACCATACCACACTGCAATGGATTGGTTGGCTGGGTCCTCTACAACTAGAGCTGAAAATATTACATAATGAATATTTTGTGGCACTGTATTATGATGTACTCTATGATAACTTTTAAGTACAAATTTACCTGAGCAAGTATGACAAAATCTGATGACTTTTAATCCTTTCTAATGTGCAATGTTTAGTTGTCATGTACTTACATTTACCTTGTTTGTTTTTGTTGAATTGACTTATTGGTAAAGAGTGTAAACACCATTCCCAATGCCAAGTGCAAGTTGCTAGATTGGATGGGGACGGGAAGAGTACTTGCTGAGGGGACTTTCTTATCAAGTGATCCAAGATCACTTGCTCATCATATTCCGATCGACCCGAATGCAGTGCGAGTGTGGGTGGATGTACCGAAGGAACGTAATGCATATTTGTGGAGGACTACAAGTGATATGACCCATATCGAGGACGTTGTGGGAACTACCGTCGCATGGCCTACTGACCAAGTTATTATGGACTCTTTTCCAGAGTAATGTACTTTTATTCCCTCCTTCACATCAAAATGACACTATGTTGGTAGTTTCCTGGTAACCTCTCTCTCTCTCTCTCTCTCTCTTGCTAATCAAGATACGTACCAGAGATGAGAGCATCAGATGTTGGTAGTGGCTGCCCAAGTGGAATTTAATCCTATGTGGTTGATCTTATGGTAGCAATTCTTTTCAATTAGTCTTTAGTTTAAATGCTGAAATTGTGCTATTGGGACTTGGGAGCTTAAGTTGCATCACTGAGTGCTAAAAACTGCTAATAGTTAGGAAAGTTGCTAAACCTAGTTACTGAAACTGTGATTTTGGAGCAGGAAACTGTTTGTTTTAGCTGCTGGATTGTGTTTAAAGTGCTGAAAATGCACTATTAGGTGTTGAAACTGCATCGTTGGGTGCTGAAAATGCCTTGTTTGGTGCTAAATTTGCACGTCCTTTGCACTATGATAGACATTTACAGTATTATGAATCTGGTCACAGAAGCAGAGAACATTAATCTGAATCTGAAATCCTCTGGTTTAGCCTTGGACTTGATTACCTTCAGTGTTGTGGTAAGAATGTACATCAAAGCTGTGAATTTAAAAGGCGCATGTTATGTTTTAGAGACAATCAACAAACAAAAGAACTTTGTCCCTGATATTTACCTTCTGTGGTCAGTAACATTGTAACTGGTGTTTTGGAACCAACTGCTGTGGTTTTTTAGAAGGAATGCTTGCTGTGGTTTTTTGTAATTTTTAATCTTAGGTTCGGGTACCCAAACGGTTCGGGGATTACCCGAACCCTGTTTGGTTCGGTTACGGTTTCAAGATCCCCTACCCGAACTCCGTTATGGGTACCCGTCTGTGTTTGGGTAACGGGTTCGGTTATACCATTAACCGAACCGAACCGCCCCATTGCCATCCCTACATCTGATCCTTTTCCATCATGATTAACTGTTGCGTGGTTTGAATTCTTATTAATTGGTCACCTTATCCCATGTTTGAAGCTGACCAAAAGAAGTACAAGATATATGTAGCTAGGCACCTTATCCCCCCTTACGGTATTTCACACTTTGTAGGAATTGGGTAGCATCATTAACCGCAAAATTATAAGTATTCTCTTCGATCTAAGTCTCTTTATTGTTGTGTGTAGGTCAACTGGTTGAAGAAGAAGATCGTTATTTCTTCACTTTTTGTTGCTTTCTGTTGAAAATGGCTTGGAGATATCATATTTTTGCCAGTCTTGGTTGGAACTGAGGAATTGAAGTTTTTGCATTGCCTAGTCCTTTTTTGTATCCGGACATGTAGCTAGGAAAATTAGTTTTAAGACATTTGATTGTCTCTTTGCAAAGTGTTAGCATATGGAGGCTAGCTAGCTACTAATCTCCTTCTATTTGTACTTAATTGATATTGGATGAAACATGCCTCCTACTGGTATTCTAAGGAGTAATGTTCGAATGTAATGGTCTAATGGTCTTTCAGTTTTCGCAATTGGTGGCTACTGGTTTTGATAGTCTTTCCATGTTACATTAGATTTTTTAGATCTTCTCATGCATTGGAGGCTGTCTTATAGTTGCATGTATATATGGAAAAGTTGAAATCATAATAAGGCAAAAATGCTCTGGAATGAGTCTTTTTAATAGCATTCATGTGATGCTATCACAGGAATCTTAAACATAGGTTCGCATAGTGCTCAATAGATTAACAAATCATAGCAGTGAATGAATGCTATGAAAACTTGTTAAGTTATAGCTGTCCATGAATGCTATTGAATGTTGTATTACTATAGCAGGCCATGAACGCTATCGAAAGTGAAGAATTTTAATGGCGTCGGCTAAAACAGCATTCCTAAAAATGCTATCTATTTGTTTCAATAGCATGTTTTGCAGGCTATCAAATGCGTTTTTTTTTATAGTGTTGGTAAATGATGGACCTGGCTTTGCAATCCTTCTTTCGCTCGGCACGGAGCACTGTTTTTTGTTCCTCCTTTAAAGCTGCTTCTGCTTCTTTTGAGATAGGTTCCTCGTACCCGTTTTCGACTATCTCCATGACTTCTTGAGCACCCAATAGTGCTATCATTTGGATGGATCAATTATCATAATTGTCCTTGGTGAGCTTTGGAGTAAGCACTGGTGCAGCTCCGTTGGCCATCTCGTCTTGAAATATTTAAACCACCGGTCTTTGAGTTGAAATTTGAAAAAATTCAGACACCACAATTAAATCTAAAATGATCCAAAAATAATCATTTCGATGCCATTTAATTTCTCCAACTGCTCCAAAGATAAATTCAATGGAATGGACCCAATCAAGTTGGCTTGTGTTATCACCACCTTTGATTAAAAAAATTCTTCCTGAGGCTTTGAAAATAAGTCACACCAGGTTAGGAAATTGAATGGTCCCACTTACTTGAAAGCACCCTCAGGGTAGTAAATACGATCTCAATGTCTTCTTCGGTTTTTGTCGCCAACAAGAAATTTTTTTTTTTTTGGGTCTGCCTTAAATGATAGTACTAGCAGATCTGGAGATAAAACCAAATTGACCTCTTTCTTTGGTAAGAGGAAAGTGACGTCTTCTTCGATGGAACCGAAGCAAACCGGGTCTTGCTTTTTGGTTTAAAACTGCTGCAATTTCGAGCAGCCTATTGCAGCTTCTGGCACACCGTCTAAAATTGGGCAAGGCGGTTTACGCTTCGTCTTGGTAACTCTCCGATCGCGTCACCGGAGATGAGGAAGAACAGCCCACAGCGTGTACAAGCTGTGGCTCAGATTAGATCAGCCGGAAGTGCGGATTCACCTCCAGTATCCGGCTTCACTCTTTTTTATTACGGAACCGCTGGCTCAACAAGATTCAGACTCTGGAATCGAAAAAAGGAGAGCTTTGTTTCACCCTATTTTCTGGGTTTTTGAAAGAGAAGACCGTCCGATTTTGTTGCTTGATTATCTGGTGGCGTTCGGGCTGGACTCGAAATTGATCGACTCGTGTGGCTGAGACGATTTGGAATCTGCACTAAAAAAATTTATTCTGAGTGAATTGAATTTTTGGCGCTACAACAGTAGAACACCAAAGGTGATGAGAGATTTGTGTTTTTTTTCGGATGTGCCTGAAGCTCTGATACCACTGATGCAAACAGAGAAGTATCAAACAAATTCTCTCACACTTTGTATTTCATAAACACTCTGAAAAATACACATTTTTCTCACACACTCGTATTTGCATACTTTTACAATCCAATTACAAACCTATTTATAGGCATAACAATCAGAAAAAACAAAATGAGATAAACTCTCATTTATTATCAAATCACAAAACAATCACGCAAGTTCAAAAAGTCATCCGCCTGATTTTTTAACAGTACTCCACGTTTTAAGTTTGGGCTGCTGAGAACCCACTTGGTTCACTTGCTCAAGTTTATCTTTTCATCACAGTTGTGATGGAGGAGGTGATGGTGTTGGTTTTTTGGTGGTGGTTGGGTGTCTATAGTTAGGTCGTCACTTGATGAAGGTGACTTTTGGTCACCGCCGCGGTTGATGTTCTGGCCTTCTTTGATCTGTTTTGACATCGGCTTTGCAGTCTAGGGTCATGGCTGTGGCATGACGTGAGCTCTTTGTTGTCGATGTTGGGTTGCGACGGTGGCATGGCATGATCCTTCATCGATGATGGCAGTGAGATTCAGGTCGTTTGGATAGCTGTTGTTTGGATGTTTTTCGTTTGTTTTTTTTTAATCAACTTTTGGTTGATTTCCCCTCCCCTCTCCCCCAACTAGATGTACCCATTGTTAAGTTTCTTCAATAAAATTATCGCCTTTTAAAAAAAAAAAAACATGGTATTTTCATTAATGACGAATTTAACAATTTTGGATTGGATAAAAAATGAACCCATAAAATATAGCATCGGGCCCATAATTTCTTGTAAAACACCTAATAATTTATCTTATTACCTAAACCAATCATCACCATTGTTGGGGTCAATGTTATCTGTATTCATTTTTTGGAGTACCCATGTACTAAGTGAATTGCAACCGCAAGATCGTGTGAGATATTTTTTATGATGGAGAATCTTTAATTGAACACGATACTGTGGTGCTAATTCACTTGGCACATGGGTATGCCAACAAATGAGTAGGATCTCTGGCCAACATTTTGTTAGTGTTCTCTCTCTTTCTTTCACTCTCAAAAGAAAATCTCTAAATGTTGTGTTTCGTTCTTCTTAATTGATTTGGAATTACTTAAATATTGGTCTTTTTAGTCACTTGGACTTGTGTTTCCATCCCGAGCACTTTTAAGAGTTATTCTTTCGTCCCCAAATACTAATAAACTAAATTTTGTCCTAATTGATAAATATTTCTTTTTTTAGCCTATCTAGGCACCGATTTTTTGGACTAAATCATAAACTTGGAGGTCCAAAACTGTGATTTCGGGATAGATATAAACAGCAAAAAAAAATCCACCATTCTATGCTTCCCATATCAGTTAAAATTCATTTGAAATCCCCCTCTCTAGATCTTGTTTCACCTATCATCACCATAAATAAATTACAAATAATATTTGGAGGTTAGCTACAGTATAATGGATCCATGCATGTTTTTGGTTATACGATATTATTCCATGATGATATCAACTGTATGTGAAATTTGCAGCAGTTTTGGTAAATCTAAAAAAAAAAAAAAAAACAAATATTATGGTTTATTCAATTTTATTCCTATGTTGAAAACAAATGATTTGAGAAATTTTTATGTTGAAAATTTGAGATTTTGAGAATTCAAAATTCCCCCCTTTTTATTTTCCGTTGAAAGGTATGGATCTTCTTTCACTTAATTAGGCAACTAAATAATACACACACACACACTACTAAATAAGGGTAGATATAGTATTTCACAAGAAAAAAGGATGGATACATAACCTCAAAAATTAGAGGATGGAAAGTTACATGGTGTACCTAAATAGGATCATTATTTAATTATCTCTTGTTTTATTTTTTGTTTTGAGTTTAAGAATCACAATCAATGATCCAAATATTTTTTGACGATCCGATCCGTCAATTTTTGCTAAACCGATCATCCGATCCGCAATCCAAAAACAATCCGAACCGATCCGAACCATCCGTTTTTTCTGATCCATCCGGATAAGAATTTCGGTATATATATTCCTGATTCGAATTTTCCTATGTTGATTTGATCCGGATTTTGAATCGGGATTCCGATCCGCGTTCAATCCGGATCTTCAATAATCCTTCTTTAATACACAAACCGCCGATCCGAGGGTATCCGATCCGATCCGTAACCGATCCGTGAATGATGGTTCGTTCATGGATCCTAAAACCATATCATTATTTAATTATCTCGTTTTATTTTTTGTTTTGAGTTTAAGAATCACAATCAATGATACAATAATTGTACACATGTTAGTGATGTAAAACTTGGACTCGGAATTACAATTTGATTAATAAAAAAGACAATAGTTATTCAAGGTATTAATTCAACGGATCGTCTATTTTTCTTTTTGGACCTTTGGTATGTATCCAAGTAATTAAAAGCTGTTCTAATCCGTATTGTATCTTTAAGTTAAATTCATTTCAGTAAATTTGAGTCACGAGTTGGAATGTTTCTATGTTTCTTAAATTTGGTTTGTTTCTCAAATTTTATATTGTCTTTTTTTTTTTTTTAAGTTCAATAAATATGAACACATTTTTTCAAAGAAGACGGTCACAATGCAAAATTCATCTTCAGTGGTCCTATATAAGTAATTATTGTAACAAAGTCATATAATCAATTCAATATATGACTTCATAATTGTAAATTCTTGGAGTCGCCACGTTAGCGATGCAAGACAAAGATGAGCAACACTTCTATAATCACACCTAAGAGCAAGTGCAACAACACTCCTCAAACCCCTCCTATCTCTATTTTAGGGAGCCAAACCCAAAAAATAAGCTCCAACAGCCTCTCTAAAAGCCTCCCTAAAATACAAAAGTGAATAGTACCTCCCTAAAATCCCCCCCATTTAGGGAGGCACTATTCACTCCCTACCCATTTTTTTATTCTTTCTCTCTCTCCTCCCCCCTCAAAACCGTAGCCTTCTCTCCTTTTTTTTATTTTTTTATTCTCTCTCTCTCCTACTTTGTACTCATATATTATATTTTATTAAAAATAGGGAGGGTAATAGAGAGGATTGTTGGAGACGTGGATTGGTAAAATGAAAAATGTGTACTGTTTATGACTTTTTTTGGAGAAAAATTTGGGTCATCTATTGTGGATGGTCTAACTTCACACACACTCACAATCATGATTAGGACTCAAACACGCACTTCTTTGTGCTCAGTACCCAAGTGTACGGACCCCACGACAATGTGTGGAGAGGAAGACTATTACTAATAAATCAAGTGGCGGTACTCCAAGAGCATTGAATATTTACTTGTGTAGGTGTGTGCGGTATTTATAGAATTTTTTAAAGTAGAAACTTGATTGGAAAATGGGATAGAGGAATAATTACCCCGTAGGTGTGTGAGGTACTTACTCGCTCCGTTCCAAAATAAGTCTCATACTCTCTTTCTTACCATTTTTCAAATTAAAAAATTAAGTACTTCAAAATTCGAAACACGATATATGGAAGTACTTAATTTTTTGATTAGAAAAATGGCATGACTTTTCGCAATGGACACTTATTTTGCAACGGAAGGAGCAGGGCCGGCCCTAAGCTAAGGCTCAGTAGGCCGGCGTCTTAGGCCCATTTTAAGTGATGGTGGTGGACGATGTTTTTGATTGTTATATTATAATGTATTTTTTGGGTTTTTTTCGTGTTAAATAAATGCATGTAGTTTTGAAACGGTGTTTATCAACTTTATATTTAGTTTCGCTAGCATTTCTAAGGGCCTTCATTTTCAAATTTCGTCTTAAGCCCCTGAAATGTCAAGGCCGGCCCTGGGAAGGAGTATAATGGAATTTTTGAAAGTAGAAACTTGATTGGAAAATGGGATGCTCTATTTTTCCTTTCCCTAATCGTGACACACCGACTAGAGCCTGGATAAAGGATTTTTGGTGGGCCCTGGCCCAGCCTCTCCAATACACGGAGTCAGTAGACAGACAAACTTGTCTTCTGACTTCCTCCTTCCCCCAAACAATGATTTCAATTTTCTTTTCATTTTTTTGGATCTATTTTATGATCAAGCTGGTTGTAATTTTCGTGAATAACTTATATAATTGATGCGAAACAGTACCTCTTTTTTATTATTTTAATTTTTTTAATCTTTTTTCCCATTTAAAAAAAAAAAAGGTCTGAATTCGTATCTTTTAAACAAGTAAGTAATTGTTTTTATTACTTTTACATCTTACTGCCAGAATTTTTTATTTTCCACCTTTGTCTGGATGAGGCTTGAAAATAGATCGAATTCGGAAAAAAGCTTCCACTTGGAACAAAAATCATCCAAATTATGAAGTTTCTTTTTTCTTTAGATGATTTGTATCATTGAAATTCAACTCATTCTTCAACCAATGATTTTAAATTCGTGTCCTTTTTCATTTCTCTATAATTTTCTGGAGGTTTCTTTAATAAAAATGATCATCCAAGTATTTTTTTTTTCCTCCATCAACAACGAAAAGTAAGATTTATATTCAATGTATAATTTTTACGTGAAATTATCAATAGTCTGGGGGGCACCGCCACGTGCTGTTCCAGACCGTTCCACAATCATACATTCTTGCGGGATTCACGACTAAATATACTGACCGCACATAAAGATTTGGTTTTAGAGGGATCAAGAGCACCACGTGGCTGTGCTCCTTGACTACTAAATAATTACTCTTTTTTTACGTGCTGATTTTTGTCATCAAGACAAAACACATAACGACAAGTTTATTCTATAGTGCTGAAAAAAGTTTTGAAGACGAAATGATTTTGCAGTAAATGGTTTTTTTGTAAAATTGCAGAAGCCTAATTTCAAAAGTAACAATGATAACAAATGCGGCACAACCTGAAAAGTAAGCCACCACCGAAGGTGGTAGTCTAGAAGGCAAGGGTGAGCGGGATTAAGTGTATGCTCCTCTCTCCTGTACATGATCGACAATATTCGAGTCCCGTTCATTGTAGGACTAGCGTGGAGAGCCCTTTGTCCATCTAGTACCTAGGTAATGCTGTGGTGACAGTCTATCTTTCCAGACAGTAGCTATGGCTCGAACCGGACATTCCACAGTGGATCGGCAACCCCTATGGTCATGCCTAGGGGGTTTGCTACACTGGTTGCTCCATCTCACTTTTTTTTTTCGGGAAAAAAATGAAAACCTCGGCAAAAGTAAGCCCTGATTTTCTTGCAGTATTGAAACACTTTAATGGACAAAAATGATATGTGCAAGGAAAGACTTGCAGGGAATTACGCAGGGAAGTCCCTGCGGAGCTCAGTACGGATCCCGAACAACTAATCCGAGCCACTCAAAAATTTTAAAAACACATTTCGAGTGAAAACCAGCTCCGTTCGATGTGTGTGGATTTTGATCCAAACTTTCATTTTGAATGGCCTGATGAAAAGAAAATGAAAGTTTGGATCGAGCATCTAAACATATTGGATGGAGCTGATTTTTAGCGGGTCCACTCGAAATGTGTTTCTAAAACTCTTGAGTGGCTCAGATTAGTCGTTCGGGATCCGTATTGGGCCCCGCAGGGCCTTCCCTGCGTGATTCCCTGCAAGGCTTTCCTTGCATATAGCATTGCTAATGCAAGTAAAAATTTGGTCTGTAAGCTTTCCTAAATTTTTCCACCCTTGCTTGCATTTGATATCCACTCCGTTTGTCTTGCCCACAAAATGAAAACTAAAAAATAATATAATTTTATAATAACAAATTCTTAATTTTTTTTTATGTAAATTGAAAGAACTTCTACATATCTAATAAATTGCAAAAAAATTTAAAATGTTTTACTTGACAATGTTTAAGTATTCGTTTTGCAAACTGGACAATCATTTTAGAACGACAACGGAAAGGAATCATTTCACAAGCTTCTAATGTTTATTACTTACCATTCCAAAAGATTTGTATATCCCATTTTATTTTTGTCTATATAGCAACATCTAATCTACTATTACATAAAGAAAGAACCAAAGTTTAGGGTCACTCTGGCTCTCTCTTATTTTGAAGATGTATGGACTTTTGCCACAACGAGAAGAGCCCCTCAAAAATTAATTTTATTATATATACTTGAATTTTCCAAATGATTAAAATGGGATGGGCAAAACAGGAAACGTACACACACACACAAAAAAAAAAAAAAAAAACATCCACATTGTGCGATTGGTGTCTACACACGTATTGTGTGTGCCATCCTTCTAGTAGTTCTTATACCGTCCATAATGTTCCAAATTCACACGTGAGAGATATCTGCTGTCATTACAATTAAACAAACCACTCTTGTCCTTAAACATTGACTAACGTCGGATTATTAATTCTTAACTGTCTTAAACAATAGGTACAAGTTGCTTAAGGTAGATCATAACCACCAAAAGGGGGGGGACAGATATGAGAAAAAAATTGCAAACGTTACAAATTAGAGCATCCAGCCAGGAATGAATCCATTGACATTTTGGGCAGGGGCTGCGATATTTGTCTCATCTGTACCCATAAGGTTATTGTACCTAAATTCAGCCAAAGTAACAGAAAAAAAAGGGGGGGGATTATTAATTTGGAATTAGGGTGAAATGTGCAAAAAGCCAGGTAGAAATTAAATACCCATTTTGCAGCGTTGAATTTGGCCTTAGAGGCTGGAAAAATCCTTCCAACGGGGGAGGAAGCTGGTGGTTGTAAGGAATTGCATGGTCTCCGGCCTCCCACGGTACTCGACAAGGAACTTCGTTAGCAAATTCTTCCAACTGGAACAAAAAATAGAAATTGATTAGGGAATTCTTCATTAGAAAATTTGGTTGGGTAATTTTTCAACATCCAAATTAAGAATTTTCATTTGTCCGGATAAGAAAAAGTTATAAAATTGAAATAGAAAGTAAATCAAGTTTAAAAAAGTAAAAAATAATAATAATATTGTTTGTCTCGACAAGAAACCATTGGGAAAAAAAAAAAAAAAAGAAGTAGAAGCTACAATTTCGATATTCATTTCTTTAGGCTACTCTTTTTTGTGGTCTTCTAGAAAATTTATTAGTAGTTTTAAATTGTATAGAGAAGAGGAACCTAAATAGGAAAATTTATTAGTTTTAAATCGTACATTTTTATTTTCCTGTTTTTATGTTATTAACATTCAAAATATATATTTTTTGAACATCATAAAAGATTTTATTAATCACAATGCTAATCCCTTTTTTTGTGATACTCGTAGGGCGGGAAGAAGATAAGAAAACGCGAAGCGTTCTCTTGCTTTCCCAACCTGTTGTTTCTAAAGACTGCCCTCTCTCGGCCTATTTAGGAACTTCACTGAGAGAAAGTAAAGAGATGCAAGGCTAACAGCCCCCCTAACCCCGCAACAATCATATGCCACACAGGCAGATTAGTTTATAAAGTAAGGGAGGTGACCGTAATTTTTAAAACCAGAGGGGAGATTAATGTATTTTTCAAAAACCTCAGGGGAGGTCAATGTAATTTACCCTAAATTAGGGAGTTGTTATATTGTACTACCTTCTTTCGCAGTGTTTTGTTAGATTCAGCTAGCAATTGTTCCTGCAATGACCACACAGTGAATGTTAAACTCATCACAGCCATAAAGATGATCGTATACTTTCTTCTTTTTTTTGAACGGCAAAAAATAGAATTTATTAAGCTTTGAATATTGTTTACAAAGAATAAACGGATCCTATACACATAACGGCATCACAATAAAAGCGAGCATCCAACAAGTTCGACTAATGTTAGAACTCAAATAATTGATATGCATAC
>JADGMU010000055.1:0-17871 GCA_016920895.1 Vaccinium myrtillus | reverse complement strand
AGGGCTAGGGATAGCTAGGGATCAAAAGGAAAAAGAAGTACTCGTTAATTGGAAAACAGAAATTGTCTGTATACATAGTACTCCACTACGCCATTTTTGTGTCTTAATCCATGCAAAATTGATGTAAACGTTGGGTAGTATTGGTGCTGCCCTGACCACCACCAAATGAAGCAAATTTACAATTTTTTTTACTGACAGTGAAAGCTTTTGACTTAAGCGACCAAAATTATCGTTTTACGTCATGATGTCCATCAATCCATCCATGAACCTAAAACAACTCTCTCTCAGGCACCCTCAACCAGGCCTCCACAGTCCACCCTTCTCACTCACTCCCCCGCTAACCCATAGCTCACCTACTTGCTCGTTTTGGTGAGGTGGATCAGCCTTTCATTCCTTTGGGTCTCAAAAGGCATATGATTGTCATTGAGTGGGTGTCATCCTTGGTAGGACGCCTCTTCTTATTTTGATGATTTTCTTTTGTCCTGTTTAATTATTGTATCTTTGATTAAGTAAATTTTTTTCGCCATTCAAAAAAAAAAAAAAAAAGCTCACCCACCTCCTCACCATGAGACCCACTGGCACCAAAGTCTAATGCACCACAACACACCGCCACCCATCGGTACTTGACCACCATAAAACTCCCAACACTACCAACTGCAACTACGGGCAGATTGAAGATACAAGATTAAATGGGGCATTTTCCGTTCAAAAAAAAAAAAAAGAAGTTAGTTTATGTGCATTTTGATGCAACAGTTGTATTTATAATTTTATCTTTGCTAGCGAGCTAGGGCTTTCAAAAAGGGGAGGAGACAGGAGAGATAGCTAGGGATCAGAAGGAAAAAGGAGTACTCATTAATTGGAAAGCAGAAATTGTCTGTATACATAGTACTCCACTACGAACGCTTTTTTTGGTCTTGGGCTTAATCCATGCAAAATTGCTGCAAATTTGCAGTTTTTTGGTATTACTGGTTCTGCCCTGACCACCACCAAATGAAGCAAATTTGCAGTTTTTTTTAACAGCGAAAGCTTTAGACTTTTTTTGAACTGCTTTAGACTTAAGAGACCAAAATTAAGATGTCCATCAATCCCTCCATGAACCTAGCTAAAAAAAACTCTCTCCTCCACCAGGACCTCCACCCTCCTCACTCACTCTCCCACTGACCCATAGCTAGCTCACCCACTTGCTTCTTCTGATGAGGTCCTTTCAATCCTTTGGATGTTGAGAGCCAAGAGGTATATGATGGTCGTCGAGTGGGCCATCCTCGGTGGGATGCCTTTTCTCATTTTGATGTTTTTTTCTTGTCCCATTTAATTATTGTTAGTTTTTTTATTAACTTTTTGTGTATTATTGATTTGGTAAGAAAAGAGAAATCAAAAAAGCAAAAGATTATGATCCAAGCTTAATTTTTCCTGAAGAAAGACAAAAAAATAAGTTAAAAAGACAAAAAATTTACACTTATTCGATTTTATTCAAAAGATTGAGAGTTCTAATTATAATTTTTACGTTTTTTTATTTTTCTCGTTGAGACGAACTAATATTACACAGAAATTTAATTTGATCCAAAACTAACAAATTTGAAAAAAAAATAAAATAAAGACAAAAAAATAAGTCAAAATGACTTATTACCAAAACACAATACTTAAGTCACTCAAATGAACAATTGACTGCACGCAAGAAAGTCTTGGAGCTATACAACTAATTGCACGGCCTCAATATTCGCAATGTTGTTCCAATGGTGTGATGCCTTTTCTTTTCCCTTTTTTTTTTTTTTTGAAATGGTAAAAGAGGCTAATCGTATAATGTTTAGGGGCCTATTAAAGAAGAGATAGTGAGAAATGATCGGAGTAATTGAAATTTATTTGTAGCTCAATTTGTACTGTTCAAGGAAGAGATAGAGATAAAGGATCTAATTGAGATTTACTTGTAGCTTAATTTTGTGCCATGGTAATTGGTAAAGTACTACATAGAGCAGACCAAATATGTTCCTTTTTTTTTTAATCAGCAAATGAGAATTTATTAATCTTTAAAAACAAATTACCAAGATTAAATAGATCCATTGCACGACGGAGAAACAATTGGAGAACGAGCAACCCAAGTAACACATATCTGATCCAGTTGGAGCATTAAATTTTGAAACTTCATGTTAATATAGCAATTGCAATTGGAGGGAGCTAAAAATTTAAGTTTCATGCCATTGGAAAAGTTCTATGCATTTGTTATGAACACTTTTTAAAATAAACTTTTAGAAATTTTCACACTTTTCATATAATTGAACATTTTTTTGTTCATACATTTTTCATATAATTCAACATTTTTTTGTTCATTAATCACTGCTCAATGGGCTATGATTAGCATTTTCCTAAAACAAAAGGGGAGAGAAAATAAAAAATGTTAAAATTATATATATATACACCAATGATCTAATAAGGGATCCCTTAAATGGGATTCCGTGCGGACCTCACCTTTCCGAGCCAAATTTTGACGATCCGAACCGCTCAATGTTTTTAAAATGCATTTTCCAAAGCCCATGCGGAAAATCTTCAAAAAAAAAATATATATATATATATATATATATATATAGGAGAATGATCCGTTAAGGGATCCCTTAACCAAAAAACCGTGCGGACCAGGGGTATTTTCGACTTTCCGGATCAAATTTTGACGATCCGAACCGCTCAATGTTTTTAAAATGCATTTTCCAAGGTCCACGCGGAAAATCTTCCAAAAAAAATACCCGGAAGGGCTTGATCCATACAGTTTTTGGTTACGGTAAAAACTGTCCATACAGTTTTCGGTAATTGTATGGATCAAGCCCTTCCGGGTATTTTTTTTGGAAGATTTTCCGCGTGGACCTTGGAAAATGCATTTTAAAAACATTGAGCGGTTCGGATCGTCAAAATTTGATCCGGAAAGTCGAAAATACCCCTGGTCCGCACCAAATTTTTGGTTAAGGGATCCCTTAAGAGATCATTACTCTATATATATATACTCCCTCCGTCCCTTTTTAAAAGTAGACATTTCCATTTTGGGCTGTCCCTAAATAAGTGTGTGGTTTGAAAAGTTAATAGGTAAAAGTTTGTACAATTATCATTTTGCCCTTTGAAAAGTTAGTGGGTAAAGAGTTAATGGGTAAAAGTGGAGGATAATTTTGGAAAGTAGGGGTAAAAGTTGATGTGAAAAGTGTAAAGTGGAGGAAAAAGTTGATGTGAAAGGTGTAATGATGATGTTTCTTTAATAAGTTGGATTTACGAAGTAACACATTTAAAAAGGGACGGAGGGAGTATATAGGAAGCCGATCTCCTAAGGGCTCCCTTAGCCAAAATTCCGTGCGGACCAAGCCCTTTTTCAACTTTCCGGATCAAATTTTGACGATCCGAACCGCTCAATGTTTTTAAAATGCATTTTCCAAGGTCCACGCGGAAAATCTTCAAAAAAAAATACCCGAAAGGGCTTGATCCACACAGTTTTCGGTAAAACTGTATCCGGAATGGCTTGGTCCGCACGGAATTTGGCTAAGGGAGCCCTTAGGAGATCATTCTCCTATATGGTATATATATATATATATATATATATATATTTATTACTCCCTCTGTCCCCTTTTAAATGATACATTTGAGAAATGTGTATTTTTGTAACTGTTAAAAAATGCACTTTTGTTGCATGTTTTTAAATTACTTTTGCATCAAATTAAAGTACTCAATGAGCACTCTAATTTGGTATAAAAAATTTAAAAAATATATATTTTTTAAGAGTTTAAAATTTCACGATTCCAATAGAGATCATTTAAGAAGGGACAGAAGAAGTATAATTTTGCATCTTTCTCTCTCTATAAATGCATGAGTGGACATTTTGACCTAAAAGCATAATTATGGTGAAGTTGATGTTTACAGAAATACGGATTTGTTTCATTTGCTAGTGGTTAGGGCAGCACCACTCCCCTAGGTTTACATCAACTTTGCAGGGGTAAATTTCACTAGCCTCCCCTGAGGTTTTTATGACAACAATAAGGACCTCTCTTGAGGTTTCTAAAATATCAGTAACCTCCCGTACTTCTTTTGACATTGTTATGATTTCCCCTTTTGTTACTTTACCGTTAAATATCCTAACAAAACTTCCTAATTCATGCTGATTTCATATGTTTTATGCTTCAAACTGCCAAAAATGCCCTTTTGACCTCTCTTCTTATTATAAACCTCGTTATGATTTCTACCCATAGTGCAATAAAATTTCTAAATTCGCTACAATGATGCTCAGGTGTTTTTTTATAAAAGATAAAATGAAAATTAATCCCTCCATGAACCTAGCTAAAAAAACTCTCTCCTCCACCATGTCCCACCCCCCCATTTGGCAACCTCCACCAGGACCTCCACCCTCCTCACTCACTCCCCCACTGACCCATAGCTCACCCACTTGTTTCTTTTGATGAGGTCCTTTCAATCCTTTGGATGTTGAGAGCCAAGAGGTATATGATGGTCGTCGAGTGGGCCATCCTCGGTGGGACGCCTTTTCTCATTTTGATGCTTTTTTCTTGTCCCATTTAATTATTGTTAGTTTTTTTATTAAATTTTTGTGTATTATTGATTTGTTTAGACAAGAGAAATCAAAAAAGCAAAAGCTAATGATCCAAGCTTAATTTTTTCTGAAATAAGACAAAAAATAAGTTAAAAAGACAAATTTTTTAGACTTTTTTTAATTTTATTCAAAAGATTGAGAGTTCTAATTATAATTTTTACGTTTTTTGATTTCTCTCGTTGAGACGAACTAATAATACACGTAAATTTAATTTGATGCAAAACTAACAAATTTGAAAAAAAATAAAATAAAGACAAAAAAATAAGTCAAAATGACTTATTACCAAAACACAATACTTAAGTCAACTCAAATGAACAATTGACTGCACGCAAGAGAGTCTTGGAGCTACAACTAATTGCACGGCCTCAATATTCGCAATGTTGTTCCAATGGTGTGACGCATTTTCTTTTCCTTAACCTAGGTTCTGGATTTTAACCGTAGATTAATGGTCTGACACTGATGCAAAATATAAAAACCGTGACTCGCGGTCCGGACATGGATTTTAATCTTGAAACCGTGGATTAACCAATCCGACAGTGAGATTTTTATTATATACAATTTTTTAAAAATAAATTATATATATGTATTTTGTAGCCTACTTTGTTAAGAATTCCAAAATGATATCTACATTTTGTGCTTGTGATCTATTTATATGCGTTTGTTGGCATGTTTAACAAGTTTGATGTTTACAATTTACAATGCTCAAGCTCAGATTTATAGCCTATTGTGTTTGGAATTCCAAAATGAATTTTGGGTTTTATTTTTTGTCTATCTATTTTGATTCCATAATGTTCAAGTTTAGATTTGTTCAATTCATTTGTTGGAATGTTTAACAAGCTTTTATTATTTATTTCCAGTGATTGCTCTTTCTTTGTTCTTATTGATGCTTTATATTCTCATCTACTAACTATACTACTCAAGTGTTTGTTTCAATGTTGAGTTTGAGCTTTAAAATGAGTTGATAATTTTCTTTTAGAATAAGTTGAAAATCCGTGGATAAATCCGGAACCGATCCGTGACTCACGGATCGGATTGGAACCGAACCGTGAGACTTTTGGATCGGACACGGATTTTATTTTCAAAAAACTGTAACTCGCGGATTAGGATTTGATTCATACCAATCCGGACCGTGAGCAACCCTAGCCTCAATATTCGCAATGTTGTTCCAATGGTGTGACGCCTTTTCTTTTCCTTAATTTTTTCAAATGGTACGGCTAATCGTATAATGTTTAGGGCCCTATTAAAGAAGAGATAGTGAGAAATGATCGGAGTAATTGAAATTTATTTGTAGCTCAATATGTACTGTTCAAGGAAGAGATAGAGAGAAAGGATCTAATTGAAATTTACTTGTAGCTCAATTTTGTGCCATGGTACGCAATTGGTAGAGTACTACGTAGAGCAGCCCAAATATGATCCTTCTTTTTTTATTAGCAAATGAGAATTTATTAATCTTTAAAAACAAATTACAAAGATTAAATAGATCCATTGCACGACGGAGAAACAACTGGAGAACGACCAACCCTAGTAACACATATATGATCCAGTTGGAGCATTAAATTTTGAAACTTGATGTTAATATAGCAATTGCAATTTGAGGGAGCTAAAAATTTAAGTTTCATGCCATTGGAAAAGTTCTATGCATTTGTTATGGACACTTTTATAAAATAAACTTTTAGAAAATTTCATACATTTTTCATATAATTCAACATTTTTTTTGTTCATACATTTTTCATATAATTCAACATTTTTTTTGTTCATTAATCCCTGCTCAATGGGATATGATTAGCATTTTCCTAAAGCAAAAGGGGAGAGAAAATAAAAAATGTTGAAATTACATATATATATATATATATATATATATAGAGGAACTCTCTTGTCCGGGACCCTTGGGTCCAGAACTCATTGTTCCGGATCAAATTTTCATGATCTGAACCGTCCAATGTGTTCAAAAGGTGTTTTCCAAAGTCCACGCGGGAAATCTTCAAAAAAATAATACCGGGAAGGGCTTGATCCACGCAATTTTGTAAATATGCAGTTTTTGCGAAGAATTGCGTGGATCAAGCCCTTCCCGGTATTTTTTTTTTGAAGATTTCCCGCGTAGACCTTGGAAAACACCTTTTGAACACATTGGACGGCTCGGATCATGCAAAAACATCTTTTAAAGGCTTCAAAACGCTTCGATCCGGGATTTCCGGGATCCTTGACAGGATCCTCCGCATATATATATATATATAGTACTTCCTCCGTCCTCTTTTAAATGATACATTTGAGAAATGTGTATTTTTATAACTGTTAAAAAATGCCCTTTTGTTGCATGTTTTTAAATTACTTTTGCACCAAATTAAAGTACTCAACGAGCACTTTAATTTGATATAAAAAATAAATTTTTTTTTTTTTAGGGGTTTAAAATTTCACGATTCCAATAGAGATCATTTAAGAAGGGATAGAGGAAGTATATATATATATATATATATATATACAAGAAGTTTCCTATGAGGGCTCCCTCACAAAAAAAAATGCGGGAAAATAGTTGTGAGCCATTGGATCGCGTGAAGGGCATAGGATCCAACGGCCCACAACTGTTTTCCAGCATTTTTTTGTGAGGGAGCCCTCATAGGATATGTTCTGTATATATATATATATATATATATATACGAAAAACTTCTTATCCGGACCTCCCGGAAATAAGAAAAAACGTATTTTTTCTGTTTTGCAAATTGTTTTTGGAAAATCTGAGCAGTCCAATGTGTTCAGAAGGTTTTTTCAAGGGTCCACCCGGAAAATCTTCAAAAAAAAATTCCGGGAAGGGTTTGGATCAAGCAGTTTTCACAAAAATTGTAGGACGGATCGGATCGTCAAAAAATGTGTGAATCATGGAGGTCTGGAAACGGGAGGTCCGGATTGAAGTTTAACACATATATATATATATATATATATACAATAAGCTTCTAATGAGGACTCCCTCATTGGAAGTTCCATGCGGACCAAGGGCTTTTCCCACTTTCCGGACCAAATTTTCATGATCCGAACCGTTAGATGTGTTTAAAATGTGTTTTCCAAGGCCAACGCGAAGATTCGTGAAAAAAAAATACCCGGAAGGGCTTGATCCGTTCAGTTTTTGTTAAAAACTCCGGATGGTGAAGTCCTCATGGAAGTCCTCATGGTGAGGTCCTCATTAGAAGCTCACCGTATATATATATATATATATATATAGTGGACATTTTGACCTAAAAGCATAGTTTTGGTGATGTTGATGTTTACAGAAATGCGGATTTGTTTCATTTTCTTGTGGTTAGGGCAGCATCACTCCCCTAGGTTTACATCAACTTTGCATGGGTAAATTTCACTAGCCTCCCCTGAGGTTTTTATGACAACAATAAGGACCTCTTTTGAGGTTTCTAAAATATCTGTAACCTCCCGTACTTCTTTTGACATTATTATGATTTCCCCTTTTGTTAATTTACAGTTAAATATCCTAACAAAAAGTTCCAAATTCATGCTGATTTCCTATGTTCTATGCTTCAAACTGCCAAAAATGCCCTTTTGACCTCTCTTCTTATTACAAAGCCCGTTATGATTTCTACCCATAGTGTAATAAAATTTCTAAATTCGCTACAATGATGCTCAGGTATTTTTTTTTATAAAAGATAAAAAGAAAATGAATCTACAAGGTATTGACTATTGAATGCAAAGAGTACTATAATTGAAAAAAATGACTATAATCACTTTGCTAAAAAAAATAAATTAAATTTGTAGTTAATTAAAACAAATTAACTAAAAGGTCCTTTTTTTAAATCTCACCGTAAGGTTAGCGGGTTAGAATATGTAGGAGAAGTATTGGATTTCGCTAGTTAAGTGGTTCCTGGCCAAGAAACCAAAAGTTAGAATTTGTGGATTGACGTTGTTCTTGTTAAATTGAAGAATTAGAACTAGCAAAAGATAGAATAGGACTTACCCCAAAAAAAAAAAAAAAAAGATAAAAGAGAGAATATGAGTCAAGCTTGGTTAATAGGAGTAATATTGCTGACCAAACAAATATAGGAATAATATTAATCAGAGGTGAGGATGGGCCGGATTGGTCTAGTTTTATATAAAGTCATAGGCCAAGCCACTACATACGGATTATGAAATTCGGGAACTCGACAAACCCATAAAGTTTATAGAACCAAACCACTAAAACACGGTTTGGTTTCGGATTTGAACCATGGTTTCCTTTAAATTGATATATTACCTCTATAAATTATTTAAACTAGTTTTTGTGTGTGTGTGTGTGTGTGTGTGTGTGTGTGTGTGTGAGAGAGAGAGAGAGAGAGAGAGAGAGAGAGATGTTTTTTTTTTTTTGATCGGCAACAAGAATTTATTGAACTCGACAAAGGGTACATCGAGGAGAAACATATCCAAGCACATGTGCAAGGAATATGAAGGCAAAACATCAAGCGAGAAACTAAATGAAAAGCCACAAAAAAAAAAAAAGGAGAAAAAGAAAAAAGTGGTACATGGGGTACCCAGCCAGGACAACCATATCCTCAGATATCCCCTAAACAATTGGCATAGCCTCCTCAGATCATCCTTGATATGATCCCCTAATCAATTTGAGGCAAAGGAGAGAGAGATGTTGGAGGCAAAGGAGTTACAAGTAGGTGGCATAAATGTCCTTTTGTGAAAAATAGGTGACGTTTATGCTTAAACTAACGGAAGGAGAATATTGATATTGTCAGCAAAAGTAAGGGATGTTATTGACATTTCAAAAACCCTTGAGGGAGGTAGTTGATTTTGTTAGAAACCTCGGGAAGGTCAGTGAAATTTTCGTAAATTGAAAGGATAAAGCTCCAGACCCAAGGAAATATTACTGAAAGAAGACTATTGTAAAAAGTAAAATATACAGTACCCTCACTCTCACACACACTCTCTCTTCCGGTTTCCACCGCCGACCTCAAGATCCTCTCTCTCACTAAGGTATGTACTCTTTTGCTTTAGTTATAGCCCTTGTCAAATCTGTTCTCTACGTTCCTTTGCGTATTCCATTACATTACAGCTGTTTTCAATGATTTTTTTGAGGTATTCTTTTTCATCTGCATCATTTGCTTTTATGAAAGTTTTTTTTATACTGTGAATGTTTATGTGTGTAATCTATCATTACTACAATCTCCGTATGTATAGATAGTGTTTTCCTAGGGTTAAGTTATGCCAAAGCTTTCAATCTTATGTTTGAGATTTATGGTGTGTTTGTTTTCATGTCAGAGCAGACTTTGTTGAGATGAGTACCAACTTCGAAGTCAAGTATACGACCTTGGGCCAACATGGATTCAAGTTATGGGAACCTATTGCTTTGTGCCCCTCAAATAAGGATCAAACAAAGTTGACAATGTGCACCGATTTACTAGAGTGATGAATTCATCCCTCGGGATAACTCATGCAAGCTTGTTGAGGTCTTTTTATGGGCACGATACCAGTAGCAGGAAGCAATTTATTCTTTATGAGGATTATCCCACGACATTGAACATTTGGATATCCAACTTGAAGACAAAACCCAACTTTTATAAGAGAGAGGTTGAGTTATGTGTGGGTAGTCATCGTTACATCAATGATGACATTCGAAAATTAATCAGGTAAGTTTTATATTTAAATTTTTTTGTGTACTTGATGATTTGCTCACGCTCCCTGTAATAATATCTCATGATATTAATAGGTATATACTTCAGTTTTTGAAGTATTTACACGAGAATGATAAGTGTACTGGAGGCTTCAAGATGAAAAATATAACCATCAAAGGGGGTCAACCTAGATTTGTAGATTTGGAGTTAAAGAAGAAGGACAGGAAAAACCAAGATGAGGATTTCCGCTCTCTCAGAATACTCATTCAGGACATCTATAAGGGACATACAATGTCTCTAGAGTTGGAGAGCCTCCTGCAACTGACGAGAGGATGGGGGTAATTACTTGTATCATATATCTCATGTGTTAGATTAGTTCTTACCAAATCTGTCTTGTGTAGCTTGCTTATTTTTTACATGTCTCTATTTAAAATGCCTGAGGGTGTGGCTAGAATCATTGAATCTTTACAAGCTAGATTTGTGTGTGTGTGTGTGTGTGTGTGTTGGGGGGGAGGAGGGGTTCAGACCTTAAGAGAAAAATTCATATGGTGGCTTGGCCAAAAATAACAAAACCAAAATGTGAGGGGGGTCTAGGTGTCAAAAGCATGAGAGATATGAATGATGCTTTGTTATCCAAATGGTGGTGGAGATATGGAAATGAAAAACCGGCAATTTGGAGGAAAATCATTAATCTTAAATACAAATGGGTTGGTAGTGGTTGGGTCCCTAGCATGGAGATTACAAGTAGGGTCTCAACTATGTGGAGGGACATTATGTTAATTCAAGAGAGAACCCCCAGTGTCATGCTACCTATCTGGATAATGTGAGCATTAGAATTGGAGGTGGGAGATTTGTCTTATTTTGGCTTGATGAATGGATGAGCAAACCTTGTTTAGCAAATGTTTTTCCATACATTTTCAATCTAATATGCAATAAAGAAGAAATCTTTGAGTGATGTTTTTGAAAGGAAAAGTGCCTCAAATCAATGGGAATTCTTGTTCAGAAGAAACTTATATGATTGGGAAAAACCTGATTTTGAAGAACTCTTGGTGATGTTGGATGAAAATGGTGTGACATATAGAGAGGGGCAACCTGATGTTCTAGTGTGGAACGGGGACATCTCAAGCAAATTCTCAGTGAAATTGATGTATGAATTGGCAAAATCTAATTCTGGAGATAGTGTTGTTGAACCAATCTTTGAATTAATATGGAAAAATGTGGCTCCCTATAGAATTCAGTGTTTTGGTTGGCTTGTGAGTTTGGGGAGGGTAAAAACTGCTGAATATCTTTTGGAATTGGGGTGATTCGTAGCTCTAACGATGCTAAGTGTAATTCGCAATTGTGAACTAGAATCCCTTGATCACTTGTTATTACATTGTCAACCTTGTTTGGGAAGTTCGGACCGATGTTTTTCTATGGTGGGGCATTCAATGGGTGGCCCCTCGTAGCCTATATGATTTATTAATTTGGTGGATGGATTGGAAGTTCAACCCTAAGAAGAAAATGATTTGGCAATGCATACCTTTTGCTATGATGTGGACAGTATGGAACCAAAGGAATGTCTGTATTTTTGATAGGGTGAATTCTAATTGGGCTGAGATCAAAGAGCTAATCAAAGCTAGAGTGGCTTTTGGATTAGAAGCAAGGATGGTGGAAAGAATATTCTATGGAGGATTTCCTTTTGATTTAAAAGTGTACTAAACTCTATTTAATGGGTGGGAGTTGGTGGGCGGTTTGATGGGTGGAACTTCTGTTGGGGTTTGGATTTGGGTGTGGTTGTGTTTTGTATTCTTCTTGGGTGCGTGGGTTGTGTGTCGTGTGTCTCTTTGTGTTTTTGTGTCTTTGTGTTGTTGTGCAGGGTCTTTTTTGCCTTGGGCATTTTCTCATTGTTTGATCTTTCTTTGTCTATGGTTCGGTTTGTGTGCAGTTTTCTAGGCTTGGTTGTTTTTTTCCTTTGGTTTGGTCTCGTGTTTTGTTTCTTTGGTGTCCTTGGTCTCTGCTTTGCTACCGGGTGGGGGTGTTCGTGTCTTGTGGGTTGCTTTTGGAGTCTTGTCCTATACAAATTTTGGGGGAGTCTTTTAGGGTGCTTTGTTCTAGCCGCATTTCTGCGAGTCTTTCATTCTTTGCAGCTTCTATGCCTATTCTGCTTTGCTTGTTACTTGCTTCTATGAATGTCACAAGTAGTTCTTTCTTGCTAATGATTGTTCGTTGCTATAAATGTTAACGGAAGTTCCTTGCTCGCTATGGATTGTTCAAATGTTACGGTAATTCTCCCGAAAATGGCATTTGGCTATGGAGTATGCAATCAGCTGTCTATTTACTTTGAAGTTGAATTTCTTTTTGCCGTTAAAAAAAAAAAAAGGATTTTATATTTATGTGTTGGTAGTTTTTTTGAATGACAGGGGTAAAGAGGATCTTCTATATGATCACGCTAGTCTATGGGAGTCAGAAGAGAGGAATACCCTCCTTCGCAATGTTTGTGATTACAAGGAATTCAGTGGCCGAAACACTTTAAACCATGTCTACTACAGAGCCTTGAATGGAATGAAGCTCCCATGGTACCCAGGAGACTGGAGGGTGATGGTGATAGGTGGCTCTCCATTGGATAAAGTATTAAATGATCGTGCTACTACTAAGTTTCATCCGTACGTAAAGACCGGTTCAAGTCTTGTCCGATTTCTAAGGAACTGTATCGTGCACCTGGCACGAAGCTCGAATTATGTAAGTTCTTGATTATGTGATTGACATTATTGCTTGTGATATTTTATTTATATATTTTTTTGAAAGGCAAAAAACTTTATTAATCTCCGAACAGAGTACAAAGATTAAAAGGGAAGATGGGCAAAAGAAACGACTAGCGGAAACAATCAACCACTAGACGATCAAAACCACATCAGACCCTAGGTTAGCAAGGAACCAACCAAGAAGCAAAACAATACAGAAAGGAAAGATACAGAGAATGAAACATGATATAAATTCTGATGAGTGATACCAAAAGTCCTTTACGGCCATGCTTCTTCTTTCAATTCTTTCATCTCCCTTGGACTAATCTGCTCCATTTTCCTCATCCTGTGAGTTTGACCAAGAAAAGTTATGCCAACAAGTTGAAGATCCATGAATTCTATGCCCTCTATAAAATTATTCAGGACTCTCATTCCTCTATCTCTATTAGAACATCCTTGCCTTTCATCATGGCTTCTAATCTCATTTAAACCACCTCCCAAACACCAAGGGAGATGAAACTGATCCCTTAACCCTCCTAACGAATCCCAAAATGATCCTCTTTCAGTCGCACCATAGGAATCGTGCAGCTAAAATGTGAATCAAAAGACCCTGGTATCAAAATAAAATTTTTGTTGCAGCAAACATCTTCTAGCTTGAAACATGCAATTAGAATTCCAAATACATAGTAAACCTCCAGCAGTTTCATTGCCATCTACTGCTAGAAAGCCAAATCACTATGGAAATAATATCCACCCTCGTGTCCCTGATGAGCTTTCTCAGATTACCTCTTCTTTTTTTTTCTCAACCCTCTGATGTTCCATGATAATAACTTCATGATGATGTAGCAGACTTATTGGGTGTATTTGCTGCGTCTAATACCATGAATTTACTCATGACTTCCTCATCTTCTCCCATGTAATCTTCCCCAATTATCTTTGACATTGTCCATGCAGCTTCCTCTTCATCTAAGATGATCCTGTTCCTGTTTTTGATTCCATCCGAAGAGACAGAGAGAGCTGCTGCTGCTATTGCTGCTCTGAAAACCACACTATTTTTCTTTTTCCCTTTTATTTTCGATCTAGGGATGCCTATTAATTCTTCAACAGACTTCTTTTTCCTTTTGAACTTTTCTGACACAATTTTCTTAGAAGCACCATCCAGTTTCCTATTGAATGGCACAACACTCCAGCTAGAGTTATGGTCCTCATTAACTTCAACAGGAGTGGTAAACTTGGGAATCAGAGAAGTATCAATGTGTGAGTTTTGGCTTTTGAAAACCGTATCTCTCATGGCCTTTTCAATGTAAATTGATGCAACCTTTGCACTCCCCGTAGATAGTTGAGGCTGCTTGATGTTTTTCAAGATCTCCAAAGCATGTTTATAAGTGACTAATTGCATGTTTCTCTCATTATGATTTTTCTCAACCACCTCCACTATAGCTCCAAATCCAGGTGTCTCATCAACTACCTCCACTTCAGCCATGTTGTCCAGCAAAGAAATATTAATTGGATTACAAGTGTGCAGATTTCTTTCCACACGAGCATTGCTCTCTGCATTCATAATCTTGCCATCATCTGCCACATTATTATTAGGAGCCAACTCCACAACTTTCGCAGTTATAACTACATTTCCTTCCACAGCCTTACTGGGTTCCCCTTTATCTTTTTCTGAATTGTTAAAACCTCCCTCCTTATCCCCCTCCTTTTCATTCACTTCTTCATTTCCTTTCCCATCTTTTACGATTTCATCTTCTACACACACACATACTTATACAACTAAGCTAGCCACCATATTTGACTAAGTAGGTGATGGCCTAGCAAATGGCCTAACACCACAATAAATTAAAGCACATACCTATCACACTTTAATACCACCGCCAAATCTCATTTTGGCCTTATCCACTCATATTTTACACATGCATAATTAAGTTTACTTTCCATCAGTTTTTCATTGTCTTTGTTTTGTTGAACTTGTAGGGATATTTGTTTCAAAAAGCGGATTTGGATCAGATCTTATCAACCATTTTTCCGATGACTCGTGGTGGAAATTCAGCGGTGTTTTACCGACCATGGCTTGATATGTTGTGGAAACCGTAAAGAGTACTTGGGTGGAGCAACTCGGTTGCTGGTAAGAAGTTTGCCTGGTTTATATCGTGTGTTTGATCTATTTGTTTGCATGTATTAATACGTATGAAACTCCCTGTCAAACCTATGTTGAATAATCTGATAATGGCCATAGAACTTGGGACACAACTTCATGTTGGACCTAAACTGTGCAGTTGTCTACTTGTAAGGTTGCAATCTCAGAAACACCCAATCCCCAATCTGAAACTCCCTCTCAAACCTATGTTGGTCTGCCAAGTGGTGTTTTTTTTATCAAGAACAAGATTTTACTAACTCGACAAAGGGTACATCGAGAAAAAAGCCAAACTTCCAAAATGGAAGAGGCAAAGCTAGCATATCAGGGAAATACTGAGGAGCTAACTAAAGAACAGAAAACAAATTACAGGAGTAGCATAAGAAAGACAAAGCCAAACGCTTGCTATCAGCTAGAATCAAAACCAGTATCAGTAGATCAGCTTGACACTTCCACGCCAGAAAAGCATTACCACAAGCACCTTTAAATCTTGATTTTTCTAATCCCCTCCAAACATCTTTTGAAGTCTTCAACATTATAATCTTTGACATCATACTTACCTTTTATCCGTATTGCCATTCTTGTCTTTGAGAGCTCAGCAACCTCCTCCATTTCCCAGCTTTTGTTATTGAAAACAACATCATTTCTAGCTGTCCACTGTGGTCCAAATGACAAAGATAAAAACAAGCCCTCCAAAGATAGATTCTCCGTGTTTTTAAACTTGAAATCATTCCAAAATCTTAGTAGATGGATTAAGGAAGAGGGACATACCCATTCCAATTTCCACCAGATAAAATTGTAGACCAAATGCCCGATGAAAAATTACAGTGAAGCGAAGAAATGAGATGGAGTTTCATCCACTTGATTGCAGAAAGGACACACAAACTTGGGACCCGTTGATGATGCCTTTAGAAGCTAAAATTGATCTAGTAGCAACACACTCTTGAACGCCATCCAAGTGAACAATTCCACCTTAGGGGGGCAGATATTTTTCCACACAGTCAGGAGATCTTTGTCCTCCATGAACATTTGATCCTCCCAACTAAGATAAGCAGATTTCACACTAAAAGTTAGATCTTTGCTCCAGAGCCATTGGAGACAGTCCTCATTAGCATTCTGAATCTGAACAGGTTGCAGAAGTTGAAGAAGATTGTTGAGGAGGACCTTTTCCCATTCAAATAGTGGTCTTCTAAACTGGAAATTCCATGTGTTCTGACCATGATCATCAATCAAATCTGCTATCCAAACCTCTTTCTGAGTTGAGATACTATAGAGCCTGGGAAAAATAGCTTCAAGTGTTTCATTACCAAGCCATTTATCTTTCCAGAATTTGATTTTAGTACCTGAATTCACTTTGAGTTTAAACCCCTGAATAATGCATTCTCCCATGTCAGCATACACTTCCCCTAGTGAGCAAATATCTTTCCAAATCTTGTTGTGGTATTTTATTGTTCACGTACATCAAACGGTTCTGAACACAATTGTGTTGTGTGTCTGAAGTGGTATTTTTAAAGTTGTGTTCTTAACTTTGACTCATAATAATATGCATGCTTTTGATCATACATCTCAAATATTATTTGCAGCTTGTGTGTTACTTTCGTAACATGCACAAGCATAACCTTGGAAGTTGATCACGAATATAATCTCTAATTTTGAAAAAAGTAGCACCATATAATATGTGCCCTCATTGTGTATACTTTTTATGTTAGGTTTATGCTTATGCCTTTTTCCCCGAGGAAAGGGCATGCAATATACAGGCGTAAGTAGGGGTGTCCAGAAAAATCCGAAAACTAGTAAACCGAACCGAACCGAACCGAACCGAACCGTGCCTTTTGGATTGGTTCTCTGGTTCTATGGTCATGGTCCTAAAAAATTAAAAATCGTTAAATTTGGTTCGGTTACTGGTTCTTTTAAAAAAACCGCGGTTCGAACCGAACCGGAACCGATTTATTATATAAACTGAGGGTGGCTCTTTGGGTGAGAACTAATCGGGTGTTGGCTGATTACTCTGTAAATAAGTACATGTATAGTCCGAAAACATGTATTCCTGCTGCTGCTGTTTGTTTGGTTTCATAGTTTCTGTTTTCTGTCATCTCTGGAAGCTACTGCTACTGCTGATTGTGCTTTGTGCCCTTCATTGGTGTGTTGCTGTCATATTGTAGGCTCTTGGTTGTGCTCTACTTTGGTTGCTAATGCTTGCTGGTGTTTTATCGATGAGGAGGCCTGCTATATTGGGTTCTGTTGCTGTTAAGTCATGCTTCTCAAAGGTTTAGATTATTTCTAAGAGTAGGCATTGGTGCTCCTTAGGCTTATCCTTTCTCTGTTTTGCTTGTTTCAGTAGTCTTGTTTGGGTTGACCTCTGGTTAACTTCCTTTTATTGTTTGTTTTTTGTTTCCCAAGTTGAACGAAATCTTTCTTTGCCGTTCCCAAAAAAAAAAAAAAAAGGCCCACCTTCTTTTCCATCCCCTGCAATTTCCACCTTTATTGTTTTGTTTTTGTTTTTTAGTTTTTGTTTTATAACCAGATGTCCAGAAATGCACCAATTATTTTTGCTATCTGTTCATTTGTGTTTTACCAAATGATAATTTATGTTGCAAAAAATCATGTTTTTAATGTACTAAAATACACTAAAACACCAACACAGTTACACAAACTAATGTAATTTTCTAGCGTTTCAGATCAGTCGAAGCAAGAGGACAAGAACCCTCGTGGTTTGAATAAGATCACAAATGGATCCAAATATTGTGAAAAAGTTTAGAAGAAAAAAAAAAGTTTAGAAGAAAATTTTCAGGAATACATAAAAAACATACACGATACTAATAATTAAGCATTGAAATTCCAAGG
>JADGMU010000053.1:0-37566 GCA_016920895.1 Vaccinium myrtillus | reverse complement strand
TTTAAAATGACTTTTTAAATTATTTATTATAAAATATGCAGTTGTAAAATATAAATTATTTTTAAACCTTTCTACATTTACAATAATTTTATATATGTAATGTTATAATAATTTTAATCAATTTTATATTAATATTATAAAAATATAAAAACGTATAATATTTATATAATTTTAAATATAATATTGTTATATAAATTTTAAATATAAGTAATGTGTTTACACATATAATATTATATCATATTTTATAAATTTAATTTAAATTATATTGTTTTAAAATATGATAATACTTTAATTGGTTATTTAAAATACCGTATTTAAAATAACTATTTAAAATTTTTATTATAAAATATAAAAATAGATTTAAAAAATATTGTTAAATTATTTTTAAGCATTTATATATTTTATAATATTTTATATACATGTTTAATTTTAATACGTTATAATGTTACAACTATTCCATCCGTGATTATTTAAAATAACTAATTAAATATTTTATTTATACTAATAATTAAAGTTGAATTGACAAATTATTATTGTTATTGGAACATTCGATTTATCCACTCATTACACTCGATTAAGGGGAAGGAGTCAATAAAATAAAAATACTAATATAATTGTCGTATTTTATATATTTCTGTATTACTGAATTTGATAAGATAAAATATATACAAAAAAATAAATTTAATATAAGTTTAATCTGTATTCGATGTGTCTTTTATTAATTTAAAACTGTATATTTTTTTTTGTAATAATGGGAATTAGTTAATAGATTTCTTTGGTTATGTGTAATGTTATAATAATTTTAATCACTTTTATATTATAATATAATTAACAATAGATTTAATAACGTATAATATTGTTATATCAATTTTAAATATAAGTAATATATTTAAACATATAATATTATATCATATTTCATAAATTTAATTTACATTTTATTGTTAAAACGACAATAGTTTTATTACTTATATAAAATACGGTATTTAAAATAACTCTTTAAATTATTTATTATAAAATATTTAGTTTTAAAATATGTTAAACTATTTTTAAACATTTCTATATTTTCAATAATTTTATATATGTAATGTTGTAATAATTTTAATCAATATTATATTAATATTATAATTAAAAGTATATTTAATGACGTATAATATTTTTATATCAATTTTAAATATAAGTAATATATTTAAACATATAATATTATATTATATTTCATAAATTTAATTAAAATTATACTGTTAAAACGACAATACTTTTATTACTTATTTAAAATACCGTATTTAAAATGACTTTTTAAATTATTTATTATAAAATATGCAGTTGTAAAATATGTTAAATTATTTTTAAACCTTTCTACATTTACAATAATTTTATATATGTAATGTTATAATAATTTTAATCAATTTTATATTAATATTATAATTAAAAATATATTTAATAACGTATAATATTGTTATATAAATTTTAAATATAAGTAATGTGTTTACACATATAATATTATATCATATTTCATAAATTTAATTTAAATTATATTGTTAAAACGACAATACTTTAATTGGTTATTTAAAATACCGTATTTAAAATAACTATTTAAATTTTTTATTATAAAATATGTAGATTTAAAATACGTTAAATTATTTTTAAGCATTTATATATTTATAATAATTTTATATACAAGTTTAATTTTAGTACGTGGTAATGTACAACTATTCCATCCGTGATTATTTATCGCCAATTAAATATATTTATACTAATAATTAAAGTTGAATTGACAAATTATTATTGTTATTGGAACACTCTATTAAGGGGAAGGAGTCAATAAAATAAAAATACTAATATAATTGTCGTATTTTGTATATTTCTGTATTACTGAATTTGATAAGATAAAATATATACAAAAAAAATAAATTTAATATAAGTTTAATGTGTATTCGATGTGTCTTTTATTAATTTAAAACTGTATATTTTTTTTGTAATAATGGGAATTAGTTAATAAATTTCTTTGGTTATGAGTAATGTTATAATAATTTTAATCACTTATATATTGTAATATAATTAACAATAGATTTAATAACGTATAATATTGTAATATCAATTTTAAATATAAGTAATATATTTAAACATATAATATTATATCATATTTCATAAATTTAATTTAAATTATATTGTTAAAACGACAATAGTTTTATTACCTATATAAAATACGGTATTTAAAATAACTCTTTAAATTATTTATTATAAAATATTTAGTTTTAAAAATATGTTAAACTATTTTTAAACATTTGTATATTTTCAATAATTTTATATATGAAATGTTGTAATAATTTTAATCAATATTAAATTAATATTATAATTAAAAGTATATTTAATGACGTATAATATTTTTATATTAATTTTAAATATAAGTAATATATTTACACATATAATATTATATCATATTTCATAAATTTAATTTAAATTATACTGTTAAAACGACAATACTTTTATTACTTATTTAAAATACCGTATTTAAAATGACTTTTTAAATTATTTATTATAAAATATGCAGTTGTAAAATATGTTAAATTATTTTTAAACCTTTCTACATTTACAATAATTTTATATATGTAATGTTATAATAATTTTAATCAATTTTATATTAATATTATAACTAAAAATATATTTAATAACGTATAATATTGTTATATAAATTTTAAATATAAGTAATGTGTTTAAACATATAATATTATATCATATTTCATAAATTTAATTTAAATTATATTGTTAAAACGACAATACTTTAATTGGTTATTTAAAATACCGTATTTAAAATAACTATTTAAATTTTTTATTACAAATTATGTAGATTTAAAATACGTTAAATTATTTTTAAGCATTTATATATTTTCAATATTTTTATATACATGTTTAATTTTAGTACGTGGTAATGTACAACTATTCCATCCGTGATTATTTATCGCCAATTAAATATATTTATACTAATAATTAAAGTTGAATTGACAAATTATTATTTTTATTGGAACACTCGATTTATCCACTCATTACGCTCGATTAAGGGGAAGGAGTCAATAAAATAAAAATACTAATATAATTGTCGTATTTTATATATTTCTGTATTACTGAATTTGATAAGATAAAATATATACAAAAAAATAAATTTAATATAAGTTTAATATGTATTCGATGTGTCTTTTATTAATTTAAAACTGTATATTTTTTTTGTAATAATGGGAATTAGTTAATAGATTTCTTTGGTTATGTGTAATGTTATAATAATTTTAATCACTTTTATATTATAATATAATTAACAATAGATTTAATAACGTATAATATTGTTATATCAATTTTAAATATAAGTAATATATTTAAACATATAATATTATATCATATTTCATAAATTTAATTTAAATTATATTGTTAAAACGACAATAGTTTTATTACTTATATAAAATACGGTATTTAAAATAACTCTTTAAATTATTTATTATAAAATATTTAGTTTTAAAATATGTTAAACTATTTTTAAACATTTCTATATTTTCAATAATTTTATATATGTAATGTTGTAATAATTTTAATCAATATTATATTAATATTATAATTAAAAGTATATTTAATGACGTATAATATTTTTATATCAATTTTAAATATAAGTAATATATTTACACATATAATATTATATCATATTTCATAAATTTAATTTAAATTATACTGTTAAAACGACAATACTTTTATTACTTATTTAAAATACCGTATTTAAAATGCATTTTTAAATTATTTATTATAAAATATGCAGTTGTAAAATATGTTAAATTATTTTTAAACCTTTCTACATTTACAATAATTTTATATCTGTAATGTTATAAAAATTTTAATCAATTTTATATTAATATTATAATTAAAAATATATTTAATAACGTATAATATTTTTATATAAATTTTAAATATAAGTAATGTGTTTACACATATAATATTATATCATATTTCATAAATTTAATTTAAATTATATTGTTAAAACGACAATACTTTAATTGGTTATTTAAAATACCGTATTTAAAATAACTATTTAAATTTTTTATTATAAAATATGTAGATTTAAAATACCTTAAATTATTTTTAAGCATTTATATATTTATAATAATTTTATATACATGTTTAATTTTAGTACGTGGTAATGTACAACTATTCCATCCGTGATTATTTATCGCCAATTAAATATATTTATACTAATAATTAAAGTTGAATTGACAAATTATTATTGTTATTGGAACGCTCGATTTATCCACGCATTACGCTCGATTAAGGGGAAGGAGTCAATAAAATAAAAATACTAATATAATTGTCGTATATTATATATTTCTGTATTACTGAATTTGATAAGATAAAATATATACAAAAAAATAAATTTAATATAAGTTTAATGTGTATTCGATGTGTCTTTTATTAATTTAAAACTTTATATTTTTTTGTAATAATGGGAATTAGTTAATAGATTTCTTTGGTTATGTGTAATGTTATAATAATTTTAATCACTTTTATATTATAATATAATTAACAATAGATTTAATAACGTATAATATTGTTATATCAATTTTAAATATAAGTAATATATTTAAACATATAATGTTATATCATATTTCATAAATTTAATTTAAATTATATTGTTAAAACGACAATAGTTTTATTACTTATATAAAATACGGTATTTAAAATAACTCTTTAAATTATTTATTTTAAAATATTTAGTTTTAAAATATGTTAAACTATTTTTAAACATTTCTATATTTTCAATAATTTTATATATGTAATGTTGTAATAATTTTAATCAATATTATATTAATATCATAATTAAAAGTCTATTTAATGACGTATAATATTTTTATATCAATTTTAAATATAACTAATATATTTACACATATAATATTATATCATATTTCATAAATTTAATTAAAATTATACTGTTAAAACGACAATACTTTTATTACTTATTTAAAATACCGTATTTAAAATGACTTTTTAAATTATTTATTATAAAATATGCAGTTGTAAAATATGTTAAATTATTTTTAAACCTTTCTACATTTACAATAATTTTATATATGTAATGTTATAATAATTTTAATCAATTTTATATTAATATTATAATTAAAAATATATTTAACAACGTATAATATTGTTATATAAATTTTAAATATAAGTAATGTGTTTGCACATATAATATTATATCATATTTCATAAATTTAATTTAAATTATATTGTTAAAACGACAATACTTTAATTGGTTATTTAAAATACCTTATTTAAAATAACTATTTAATTTTTTTATTATAAAATATGTAGATTTAAAATACGTTAAATTATTTTTAAGCATTTATATATTTATAATAATTTTATATACAAGTTTAATTTTAGTACGTGGTAATGTACAATTATTCCATCCGTGATTATTTATCGCCAATTAAATATATTTATACTAATAATTAAAGTTGAATTGACAAATTATTATTGTTATTGGAACACTCGATTTATCCACTCATTACGCTCGATTAAGGGGAAGGAGTCAATAAAATAAAAATACTAATATAATTGTCGTATTTTGTATATTTTTGTATTACTGAATTTGATAAGATAAAATATATACAAAAAAATAAATTTAATATAAGTTTAATGTGTATTCGATGTGTCTTTTATTAATTTAAAACTGTATATTTTTTTTTGTAATAATGGGAATTAGTTAATAGATTTCTTTGGTTATGTGTAATGTTATAATAATTTTAATCACTTATATATTGTAATATAATTAACAATAGATTTAATAACGTATAATATTGTAATATCAATTTTAAATATAAGTAATATATTTAAACATATAATATTATATCATATTTCATAAATTTAATTTAAATTATATTGTTAAAACGACAATAGTTTTATTACTTATATAAAATACGGTATTTAAAATAACTCTTTAAATTATTTATTATAAAATATTTAGTTTTAAAATATGTTAAACTATTTTTAAACATTTCTATATTTTCAATAATTTTATATATGTAATGTTGTAATAATTTTAATCAATATTATATTAATATTATAATTAAAAGTATATTTAATGACGTATAATATTTTTATATCAATTTTAAATATAAGTAATATATTTACACATATAATATTATATCATATTTCATAAATTTAATTTAAAATATACTGTTAAAACGACAATACTTTTATTACTTATTTAAAATGACTTTTTAAATTATTTATTATAAAATATGCAGTTGTAAAATATGTTAAATTATTTTTAAACCTTTCTACATTTACAATAATTTTATATATGTAATGTTATAATAATTTTAATCAATTTTATATTAATATTATAATTAAAAATATATTTAATAACGTATAATATTGTTATATAAATTTTAAATATAAGTAATGTGTTTACACATAATATTATATCATATTTCATAAATTTAATTTAAATTATATTGTTAAAACGACTATACTTTAATTGGTTATTTAAAATACCGTATTTAAAATAACTATTTAAATTTTTTATTATAAAATATGTAGATTTAAAATACGTTGTGGACGGCCCACTGAAATCGCCCGGTTTTAGATTCGAAAAGATTGAGATTGTTTGAGTCGCCACCCGGATTTTAGGTCCGAACCCGAGAAACCAATAAAAGTCGACTCACTTGCCCATTGAAAAAGATTTTACTAGTCATGGTGAAACCAAAGATTTCTCGGATTCGGGGGTTTGGTTACGAGAGGGGAAGGGTTTTACGGCACCCCTCTCGCCCGGTCCGTGGACCGGTCTCTACTCATTGTTTTGTGGGATTTTGGAAATATTTGAAATTTGATTTATTCGTGTAAACAGGGAATCGGGGACGGGAATCATATAAACAATGAGAAAGCATAAAATACAAATTTAAAGTGGATGCTTTTGCGCATGATCTACATGAGTGATGATGACAATAACAAAGGAAAATAATACAAATATTTACAAGGAATAAGGAATTACAGAAACTATACAACAATTCCAGAAATTATGAACATGAGGCTCAATTTGATCAACTTATAATCTGAATCCCAGAATGAGGGTTGAGCGCTCAAAGATGATGGCTTGAGCGCTCAACCTTCCTAAACCAGTTTGAGCGCTCAAGGCTCATGGATTGAGCGCTCAAACCAGTTTCTGACTCCTGTGAGTTTAACCCTTTTCTTATGGCTTCTCTTCTCATTCTTTGCAAGATCCAACATTTAAAAGCACTTTTCACAGACAAACAGATTAAGACACAAGAGTTTGATTTCTCAAAGATTAATGAAAAGAGAAGAGTTATCACAAAAATAGCAAAGGGAAACACCCAAAAGAGTATATGAGAGAGAGATTAGACTTCAAGCACAAATATAACAACTCACACACACCAGAAATATACTAAATCAAGATCCATCATCGAAACAGTTAACAATGTGCAAATAAGCCAAGAACAGCTTGAGCGCTCAAAGGTATGGCCTTGAGCGATCAAGCCACACTGTGACTTTCTGATTTCTGACCTTGTAGGCTCATTTCAAGTATGAGGAACTTGAATGAGCCCACTGGTCTCCCTCAGCAAGACCAAAACAGTGATTTTCACATGATTTTCTACCTTTTTTTGCTATGATCAAGGCTTGAACTTGTGGTCTGATGAATGGATGGGTAGTGGCTGTGTTTATGAACTATAGATGAAGTATTTTGGACAGAGGAGTGTGAGTGTAGGGCTGATTGAATGATTGATTGAGTGGATGATGGAGTATTTGAGCTTAAAATGGTGATTTTGGCTTGGATGAGTGGGTTTTGATGGAAGAGCTAGGTTTGGACGAAATTGATGGAATGTATGGGCTGTAAAATGGCTTATTAGAGTGAGAGAGGGGCTGTTGTAGTTGGTTTTTCAAAGACCCATGTGTTGTAGGCCTTTTAAAGAAGGTTTTTGGGTGTTTTGGAGGTTGAAGATGATGGAGGATGGTGGCTATGGAGGAGAGAGAGGCTAAAACGTGATTGAAGTGATGAGAGAGAGTGGGTTTGATCTGATGGGGGAAGAAAATGGCATTAGGGGCAGCCCTTAGAGTGAGTGAGGGAGTGGAGGAGGTTTATATAGAGAGAGAAATGGGAGGGAAATGAGTTTAATTTTTGAATTGGGTTTGGGGGGTGATTGAGGAGATGTTCAAGGGTCTAGGAAGTGTATTTAGGCAGTAGAAAACATAGGTAGACGCTCCTCTTGCAGTAGAATATCATGATTAGATGCTCTGCAGAAAACTGATCTGGATCAGAGTTGAGCGCTCAAGCCTATAGGTGTTTTTTTAGGGTTTGAGCGCTCAAGGTTGGGGCCTTGAGCGCTCAAGGCTGCTGCTCAAAAGGTAAAACTTTGCGGGGCCGCCCCGGGTGCTACCGAACTCCGTTTCGTGCGTGGTTTGAAGCGTTGGAAAGCTTGTCGAGTGTACTTTCTAACCCAAGTGGTTTGAACCCAAGATAATTTGTACATCCAAGTATGTGACCATTTTACCCTCAGAAGGTCGGGAAAACAAGTCATTTTGGTAAAACAGACACATCTCCCTCATTTCAAAATGGATTGAGACGTATTATATATCAATAAATAGGGTTTTGAATGTACTAGAAGATGGTGTAGGCTTGGGTTTGTTTTGAAATTGTTTATGGATGGTTTGAAGGGTATTTTGGTCATTTTGGTTGGTTTAAGGTTGTTCTAGGAGGGTTTAGAATGGTTTAGGGTGGTTCGGTGAGTTCAAGCCTTGTTCTTAGCCTCGAGGTATGCACGATTGGTCTATTTCATCATCGGGAATGCTCGAGCGCATCCTGGGTTCAAAATCGGGGTGTCTCCAGTTGCCCCTCTTGGACGGGACTCGATGCCATTGATTTGGTATGAGTGACGTCCAAGACATAGACAACCCGACTCATTCCCCGCGATACATCTCAAGTCACAAAGGAAAACTTTAAAGATCAATCGGTCGTGCCACTCAGGCTGCCTACGTACCCCATTGTAGGGATCAGACCGGCGTAGTTCCTGGGGGCATATGCAAACAAATGCAACGGGTTCTCCTGTCCCTCAGGATGATTGATTAAAAAGTTTGGTCCCTCAGGACGATTGATTTAAAAAAGTTTTGTCCCTCAGGATGATTGATTTAAAAAGTTTTGTCCTTCAGGACGATTGATTTAAAAAGTTTTGTCCCTCAGGACGATTGGTATAAAAAGTTTTGTCCCTCAGGACGATTGATAAAATGCGAATCAACGAGCCTTCCCGGGTCGTGAAACGCCAAACAAACGAATTATGCAAATCAACGAGCCTTCCCGGGTCGTGAAATGCCAAACAAACATGCGAATCAACGAGCCTTCCCGGGTCGTGAAACGCCAAACAAATGAATTATGCAAATCAACGAGCCTTCCCGGGTCGTGAAATGCCAAACAATTATGCGAATCAACGAGCCTTCCCGGGTCGTGAAACGCCAAACAAATGAATTATTCAAATCAACGAGCCTTCCCGGGTCGTGAAATGCCAAACAATTATGCGAATCAACGAGCCTTCCCGGGTCGTGAAACGCCAAACAAACGAATTATGCAAATCAACGAGCCTTCCCGGGTCGTGAAATGCCAAACAAACATGCGAATCAACGAGCCTTCCCGGGTCGTGAAACGCCAAACAAACGAATTATGCAAATCAACGAGCCTTCCCGGGTCGTGAAATGCCAAACAAACATGCGAATCAACGAGCCTTCCCGGGTCGTGAAACGCCAAACAAACGAATTATGCAAATCAACGAGCCTTCCCGGGTCGTGAAATGCCAAACAATTATGCGAATCAACGAGCCTTCCCGGGTCGTGAAACGCCAAACAAATGAATTATGATTTTACGTGAATCGTCAAGCCTTCCCGAGTCGAAACACTAAAAGCAAATGATGGTGACTATGATTGTGATTGTGATTGTGATTGTGATTGTGGTTGTGATTAAGTGCAGCTACCCTCTGAACAACGGGGAGGCTAAATTTAATGGGGCTATCCCTTGAGCAACAAGATAACCAATGATAAGATGATTGTCTACTGAGCAATGAGACAATCGAGGAAATGTGATTGCTTACTGAGCAAAGAGGCAATCAATACGCTATTGAACCAAACACATAAATGTGATGGTCTTAGCGGCACAATGGTTCATCAACAACAAATTCTCAGAACAACTGATTAAATGCACTAACTGGTTAAACAAATATACTCAAACAACTTGACATGATTGATGTACACAATAAATGATTGATTGATTGAATGCACCAGCTAGGCGGCTTTTCAATGATTATCCCAAATGACTTGACCATGCTGGTTTTGAAATTAATTTTGAAAAAGGTGATCATTTCTGGTCTTGAAATTGATTGAAAAAGGTGACCATTTCTGGTCTTGAAATTAATTTTGAAAAGGTGACCATTTCTGGTCTTGAAATTGATTGAAAAAGTTGTCCCTCAGGATGATTGGTTGAAAACTGTCCCTTAGGACGATTGATTGATTACTGTCCCTCAGGACGATTGATTGATTTAAAACTTGTCCCTCAGGATGATTGGTTGATGTCCCTCAGGACGATTGATTGATTTAAAACTTGTCCCTCAGGATGATTGGTTGAAAACTGTCCCTCAGGACGATTGATTGATTTAAAACTTGTCCCTCAGGATGATTGGTTTGAAAACTGTCCCGCAGGATGATTGCATGCGACTCGTGCATCGACACTCGACGACAACAATGACAACATTCCTTCTTTAAAAAAGTAGGAGGCTCAATGGGTGGCTCTTTTGCTTTACTGTCTTTCCCTTGAGGCCAAGGTTTGGGTTGGAGCTTAGCAAAACTTGGGTTTTGGATTGGTTTGAGGCTTTTAGGCTTCTATGCCCCAGTCCTGGATTTGGGTGTATGCTTCACCCAGAAATGGCATTAGGCTGACATGCCCCATAGATGATGATCCTCAATTCTGATTTTCTTTCTCGGCTCTGCTGATGGTTTTGACAACCAATTGACCATGTACCCAAACATGGGTTCTTTGATGCATTGAAATCGTTTCCACGAGTCAAGGATAGACAAGATTAAGACTACATGATTGACTGTTTGACAAAGAGGTGGATTTTTACAAGGCCAAGGAATTTGATCGGCCTTTTGGACAAAAGGATGGACATTGATGAGACCGACAAGGCCAAGGAATTTGATCGGCCTTTTTTGACAAAGGGGATGGACATTGATAAGACAGACAAGGCCAAGGAATTTGATCGGCCTTTTTGACAAAAGGATGGACATTGATAAGACAGACAAGGCCAAGGAATTTGATCGACCTTTTTGACAAGGGGGTGGATTGTGACAGACAAGGCTTGGGGAATTTGATTGACCAGGTTGACATGACGGATATGAGCAACTATGTGAATGGCTTGATTGGGGTGCCCCGAGTGAGCAAAGGTTGATACGGAAGAACATGTCAACTCGAAGGGTATGGAAGACCATGCTGACCCAAAGTTTCTGAAAGATGGCAACCATGCTTCACCATTGATGTCGAAATTGTCATGATAAAATTAGATTTTGATTTTGTGATTGTTTTACTCCGTCAAGTGATGTTCATTCAAATCTACAATAAAACACAAGATTTCTTGTTGTGAACCCATGCCCCAGATTGCTGATGATGCCTCATTGATTTTCCTTCAAAATGCCCAAGTTTAGAGGGCTGCTGATGAAGACTCGTTGATATGCCCCAGTGTAGACACCCCAATTTTAATCCAAGTGTTCTTTCATCATCATCTCTCATCTGAGACTCGAATGACATAGGTCATGTCACCATCGGGTCGCCTCTTGATCGAGGTCACCCCTGTCTGTCGCTCGAAAATCTGGCTAAGTATGAAAAATTAACTTTTTTGGGAAGATCTGATTTGGCCAATAAAAAGTCCCGGTATTTGTTCCTTGGATTTTTCTAATCAAAATGGTATAATCGGAAGCTATTTTTGAGTAAAGCAAAGTTATCTTTTGCCCATTTTCTTCGGAGAAAAATGTGCCCGTTTTCGGTTTTGTACTAAAAGTGGGGGGATGAGATTTTGATTGGATTGGGATACCAAAATTTTGGCAATGCCATTGTTTCCGAAAGGGGGGTACTTCCTTATTTTCATAAATAAATTAAAGTAAAGATTACACATTTACTTAAGTTTGGTTTATGAAAATAAGTACCCCTGTGCATCCCCAATGATGAAAGAGATACCCAGCAGTACCTTGGAACAGTCATCCTGAACTTCAGAATCTTTGGACAAGAATAGCCCTAGCCGTACGGTTCACTGTGCAAACCGTACGGTTCACCCTTCAAAGATCAAGCCGTGCGGTTCACCCATATAGGCCGTGCGGCCAACCTTCTTAGCCGTACGGCTATGTGTCAGGAAATATTCGCCAGCCTGTCAGCAGAGGCATCTCATCATTTTGGAAGGATTTCCAGCAGATTTTATGCTCTTCTCACGCCTATAAAAACCCTCCTCCATCTCTCCCATAAAACACAACAACTCTAGTACCATTCTGGCGACACGCCGACGAATTTCCCGGTCACTTCCCCGTTCCAAATTCCGTCCAAACCTCCCCAGAAATTTCGAGCCTATTCCATCTCTTTTATTCAAAATCCCCTGTGATCCATCAGTACGTGTCAGGTCCGTTTCCAAGGAGTTCAAACCCAGAATTTTGAAGTTTTCAGAACTGTTCAAAGTTCCCGCGAAGGTACAATCGTGTTTCTAGAACCGAGCCCAAAACCTTGGTTCTTTGAGGGGATCCACCCGGGTCGAGGATGGTTCCAGTAATCATTCCTAGGCTCGGGTGGCCATGTTTTTAAAAAATAAAATCTCTCGAATCCGTATCGGGCGATATTTTCGGTTATCGCAAGGTACGGTTCTTGCGAGGAGATACACTTCATTTATTACTTTTTTTTTAGTATAAAAACATTTCAACAGAAGTTATTTTTATCAAAAAAATTGGTTTTTACAAATAAAACTAAACTCCTGTTGAGAAAACAAAATTTTGAGAAAACCCTCAAAGAGTTAACCGTACGGTTTGTATAGGTGAACCGTACGGCATACCTATGTGAGCCGCGCGGCTAACCTTTGTCAATACGAAAATCCCTCTGTTTATCCTCTGTTTAGGCTCTGTTTTCTCGATTTTCTGCAGTTTACTCATTACATCTTTCTCCTTCTACTCTTCTAATATTACTATCAAACCCTTTGTTTAGTTTTATTTTCGTTATGGTTTTATTTACTTATTGTTATTTCTCACTATTTCTCTGCTTATGTGTCCACACTCTTTTTTCAATAAAATGTTTTCCAAAAACCCACAAAAATCTAGTAGAGACCGGGAATATCCCGGGCGAGCGGGGTGCTTTTCAATAAAACCTTCCCCGTTCGTAACCTGGTTTTTTTTTTTTTTTTTTGGGTAATTTAGCGTGAAATTAAAAGGGGTTAAGCGAATATACAGCCTACAAGGGGCATACCCCAGGGAGGACAAAACAAAAAGAAAAAAAAAATATGCGTACTCCCCGGCACAACCCGCCGGGGTGGGAAATATGAAATCCAGCACAACCCGCTGGGATGGGTAAATAAGCATAAAGCAGTACAAAAATATTAACTGTTGCATATCCATCTTCCGAATGGATACAAAATTTGTGGACCTCCAAAACCCAGGTGGGACCAAGGGTCCTTCACTGCGCCAAAAGCACAGCCGTTGATCACACATAAGGACATGGGTACAATTAAAAACTGTAGCACTCTGCCATTTGCAATTGGTTTTACTGTGACCACCAACTTTACAGCTGCACGGTACAGTTGGGATTCAACTTTCTCTGTTTCAATATGGAACCGGTGTGTAGAAGGGCCCCACGAAGAGGCACACTACGGCAGCAAAACTTGACCTTTTGACTACATGTGGTACATGAGATCCACTTTTTAAGGGAAAGTTGTTTGCATGTGGTAAAATCTCGAAAAATCTATCGCTTGAATCAGCCCATGACAATGCTAAAATGCCACTCGGTGAAGTCATCAGTGATGGGGCCCATTAAGAGCACCCATTCTCGAAAAAATGTATGGCCCACTCAGATCTCCTTTCTTGGCAAAGTAACTAGCGATGTAGCAAGAACAGCTGTGCACCATTCAAAGTTTGAAGTGGGTCCCCAGGCCGAACACGAAGAACAGCAGTTCTTCATCCTCAAGATGAACCCAAATTTTCAAAATATTTCCAGACATTCGATCCAAAAATACTGATTTAAAACCCATAAATCCAATCCATTCTCAAAACGAAGAAAGAACAAATTACAGGGTCAGTGAGTTTATGTATAACAGCCCCAAACGAAGATGAACCTAGATTCAACGCATAAGAGAGGAAATCTAGATCTAGTACTGCCATAGACTTACCTGTAGCGCCAGAATCCATAATGGTATTACCCTCTCCACCGTGACACCATCGACACATAGAGGAGGAGAACTGATACGCGAGGAAGAACATTGGCGGTGCTAGAACTAAAACTCCAGATCTGTGATGCGTGAATCCCTTCAATGGATTCTTGCGTTTGGGATGACCCACCCACGCCGTTGAGGAGCACTAGTGTTGTGGTGGAACCAAGTAGCTGCTGATTGTTGGACTTCACACAAGGTGTGAAGTAGATGTGTTGTTCGGTCCCATATAGGGGGTTGTGGTGGAGAATCAATTCCCTGTTGGTAATAGGAGCTGCAGCTCTGTGAAGCACCATCGGTTTGATGGTTTTTGTGCTCTTGAATGAGTCTCAAACAGATGTTTGATGGTAGTAATAAAAATATCAAAAGGTTTTTTGTTGGAAGGGGGAGTGCATTCGCAGATCAAATCTTTTCCGGGGAGTGCATTCGCAGATCAAATCTTTTCCAAAAACGGCACAAGAGTCATCAATTATTTTCAACGGTTTCTCGGGTACCAAAATCGCTTTCTAAGTAAATCCCGGGTGGCGACTCATTTTCCATCAACTTTCTATTTTTAAACCGAAGAGCCGCGTGGATCGACCGTCCACAAAATGGCGACTCTGCTGGGGATTCTAAATTAATTCTTATTTTGATGTTTTACGCATGTAAAACTACCCCCGAAAGCTTGACAAAACGAACACGCCACGCGTGATTGAGAAAGGAATGGTGCAATAACAGGGCTACGCCCGACCAATCCGGACTGGAGCTTTCCCGGTAGTTTGCTTGTGTGAAATTTCAAAATAAAAATTAATTTATTGGTGAGCCAAACTTGAAAATATTTGTGGGATTTTTGAAAATATTTTATTGCTAAACCTTTTGCATTGCATGTGCATCGATGTTGGATAAACTCTGCCGTTGCGTCTTGGTTACCCTACCCGGCTTGCCGGTGTTAGGACATCCCAAGATTCTCGGCAACCCCGGACGATGATGAGTCAGCCTGCCGTTCGACCTTTGCCATGCAGTACACTTGGCACTGGGAGGCAAATATTGGCTCTAGTCTAGGGAACCCCTTCAAACCAAAACCCAGCCTTTTGCATATAGTAAACCATAGCACTTTCCAACCTACGACAGGGCCTGCAGGGTAGGATTATCTGTTATATCCTGTTATGTGTTTACTGCTTCTAACATATCATGTTTATCTATTTTCTGCATATCCTGTTTATCTGTTAGTTGTTTTCTACATATCCTGTCATCATGCACACATTCGCATTAGTAGTATAATTTTTTTGGGTAAATAAGCTTGAAATTAAAAGGGGTTAAGCGAATGTACAGCCTATTTCGAAACGGTACCTTGTTCTCAAGAACTGGCAAAGGATGATGAGTCCTACCAAAGTTCATCCCTCTAAAATTCCAGTATGGATCAGAATTCATGGGCTTCCTCTAGAATTGTGGAATCAAGAATGTTTTAGCCGCATTGTGAGTGTCATTGGCCGACCAATACATGTAGATAGAGCTACAGCGGAGAAATCCAAAATTACTCATGCTCGCATCTGTGTTGAAGTTGATGCTCATAATGAACTTCCACATGAGATTGCTATCACAGTTGGAGGCGAAACAGTGATTGTGGGGGTTCAATACCAGGTTTGTCCTCCAGCTTGTAGTAGCTGCAAAGTGTTTGGACACTCAGCCACCCAGTGTAGTGTTCCCCCATCTACTAAGCCTGTCAATTCGCTGGATTCTAGCAAAATTACGGGTCAATCTGCTGCTACGTATAGCCAAATTCAATGTAATACTAAATCTGAGCCGAGAGCTTGCCCTCCCTCTTCAAGTGTTATAAATCCTCAAGCCACGGAAACTGTCCAATTAATTTCTGCGCTGGGCTCTTCGTACGCCCAAGCAGTCAACAATGCTACATCAAAAGAGATTGGTACCCCTCAATCAGTTTCCCAGGAAGTGTTCACCACTTCATTGAAGACCAAGGATTCACGTGCTCCTGCCTCTGATGGAGTGTCTTCTATGTTGCATGAGCTGCACTCCAATTCTTTCCATGTGTTGGAGGAGGTCACCCCTCTTGATGAAGTGAATCAGGTAAAGGATCTTCCACTGGGTAATGTTGTACCTCCAGATAAGTTTGAAGAAGATGTTGACTATGATAGTCCTTCAACCCCAGTCACCAGCCCCCTTGATTGCTTCTCCAGCGATTTACCAACGTCTGGAAGATCAAAAAAACAAATAAAGAAGGCTAAAAAGCTTGCCAGGCAAAGGTCTTCCTCAAAATCTAATCACTAAAGGGGAGTTCTAATCTCTTTCCTCTATCTCAAGCTTCCATTAAAGATTAGTCCTTCTATGCTTCATTTTATAGCTAGTATTTGGAGCTTTCTGTGGGTTAATTCATCTACTGTCCCTTACTACAATTCCAGTTCTATATTGCATGGGTTGATGCAATATGGTTGCTACCTGCTTCTTGCTACATGCTACTTGCTCCATAGTTGTTCCATTATGGCAGATTTAGCTTGCTACTTTGCAGCATGCATTTTCCCACCCTTTTGGGTTCTTCTTTTGTTTTATATAGTCTGTTTATGGGCTGCCATTTCTGGGCAGACTTCTGCGTTTTCTGGGTTGTCAAAATACAGCCGTTATGCTGTCCAAATTTTCGCAGATTTGGGCCCTGTGCTATGGTCGCGTCGGTGGATTTTCAGCTCAGGCTATATCTTATGGAGCTTTGGTATTCAGATTGCATCAGGGGTCTAGCCATTTTGGGGCATTCTCCTTCGAACATAGGCTATAGCTTGTGTTTATCCACAAGATCTTAAATTGTACAAGGCAGTGGGCTTTTCTAGCAACAAAATCCAGTGGGTTTCTCCCTTCCAGTAGAGATTGCACATCTCTTATGGCATGCATTTTAATTTGACTTAAAAACATTTGTTTCCCTATTCCAGCGGGTTGTGCTGGATTTCTTTTCCCCCGGCCGTTGTGTCGGGGGGTACGCAATTTTTCTTTTTCTTTTCTTTCTTTTCTTTTCTTTTTGTTTTGTCCTCCCTGGGGTATGCCCCTTGTAGGCTGTACATTCGCTTAGCCCCTTTTAATTTCAAGCTTTTTTACCCAAAAAAAAAAAAATGTACAGCCTACATGGGGCATACCCCAGGAAGGACAAAATGAAAAGAAAGAAAGGAAAAGAAAGAAAGGAAAAGAAAGAAAAGAAAAGTGTGTGGTCCCCAGCACAACCCGCCGGGGTGGGAAAATAAGAATTACTACCACATCCCGCTAGCATAGGTGTAAATAAGCAAAAACAATAAGTGAATCAGATAATTGTTTAATGTCATGCACAACCCGCAAGGCTAGGATAATAACAAAACATGCACATAAATGGGTACCATGTAGTGGGTCCAAGAAGGCCCCAAAGTAAGAAATGTGATTTCGCCCGTGCTCGCGTCCCATTAGCCTAGCTATCCCAAAGGAAAAGTGGCATCAAGGACATGGGCCAGGGCAATGCGGAAGAACCGTATGTAAGTGGTGAAAATGTCAAATGCCTCCCCAAAGTAAGGGAGATACGAAGAGCGATGAACACATCAACTCAAATGCCTAAGATCCGCCTCCACTACGGTAGTAACAACAACAGAGAACACGGCGCCAAGGGTAGTAGTATAATTTACCCTAGATTGTCACCTTTCCCGCGGTCTTGAGAGGTTGCCCTGCCCGATGATGAGTCGTGCATCCCAATGCACGTTGTTCAGATTAATTCAGTCCTTAGAATAACAGGACTTAGAAAAATCAAATCAATTTGATCCTTAATATGACCTAACCGAAATTAGGAACAATTGACCCAAGCTGGGGCAATTGTCCCTAAAATCAAAGTTAGATCCTTGAAAAGGAATTATCAAGAACCAAGTTGATTTAATTTCTCCGAATCCTGCTATCCTAAACAAAGGATACACTGTCAAAAGAAACACTGAGGATCGGGGCAGCCTTTTTCTAAGACCTTTTTTTTTATAGTCTAGGAGACTTTAAATCTTTGGAGTTTGAAACACCTCCAGTGTCAGCCGTGCTCGAATGGCTTCTCCTTGTGATTTTATCACATTTCTATCCAGATTTCGACAGCCTTATTGCTTTGTCTTGGATGGTCACGAAAGTTGACTGGCTCTGGTTCCGACACACATGAACTTAACCTACTGAGTAGTCGACCTACCCAGGGCTGTTGAAAACATTTTGAGACTTAGGTTTGCATACATGGCGACACAAATACGACATTCCCATTTTTCAAAATAAAACAAGCAGGGGCATTCCTGAATTTGCTTTACTGTCAATCCCCAGCCATTCAGCCAAACGAGAAAACCTCACACATTCCAAGGACAAAGGATGATCCGACCCGAAGCAACAGACTTGGAAGTTCAGGCTGAGATCAAGGAGATCAAGAAGACTCTTACTGATATGGGCAAACAGATCAACAGTCAAATCACCCAGCTCATGATCATGGTACAATACATCTGTAACCATCTCCTACCAACCCAAGAGAACCTTCAACGACCCAGAAAGAGCCCAGAAATGGCTGCAGCTTTGGCAAGAATTTCTGAATTAGATAAATCTGTCTTGGAAGAATTCAATCCCATGAGCATTGAAAGTTTCATTGGTATCAAGGATCTGAAAATGCACCAACAGGACATCAAGAAGGACAACCTTGCAAGAACCACCCCCAGCTCCACAAACAACAATTTCATGAACACAACCCGAACCAACCGCCCTAAAAGAAACTTTCACCAATTCTCCACTTCCCTTATTCCTGTCTACAAAAGCCTTCTTGAGAATAACCTCCTTAAACCACTTGAGCCTCGAGAATTACCTGAAGAGCTCCCTGCCAACCATAACCCAAACACCTTTTGTACCTACCATCAAATGCCCGGACATCATACCAATAATTGCGTCCGTCTCAGACACAAAATCCAAGATCTCATTGAAGATGGAACCATCCCACTCCCCCTCAAAAAGCCCAACATTGTCTCTACACCCATGGTTGAACACATGCTCAATGCCCAAGTCAACCAAGTCTCCTTTAGCTCCACTCCAAATGACCAAAGCTCCACAACCCAAAATTTCAACCAAGTCATGCCTGCCAATGAAGTTAAAGCCCAAACCGACAACTCTCAGAAACCACAAACAACCCTTTCCCAATTTTCCGAGCCTCTGTCCTTGATTTATGAGAAGCTCCTCAAGGCCAGCCATGTCAAACCACTCAGTCCAACTCCTCTACCTCAAAAGCTTCCATCTTACCATAACCCCAATGCCTTCTGTGCCTTCCATCAAATGCCTGGTCATGCTACTGATGAGTGTCATCGCCTCCGCCACAAGATTCAAGATCTCATTGAAAACGGATCTATCTCTGCTCCACTGGCGAAACTGAACACCACGTCAAGTCGATAAACCAACAATGGCCATGCAATAATTCAATCTTCCATGAGTCTTAGAAGTCTTCAAGTGTCAAGTCAAGTTTTCACTTCTGATTGAGTCAGTTTGTATTTCGAGTCTGTTTATGTTTTCGCTTTCCTCGTCTATGTGTTTTCATCTTCGAGTCTGTGATGTCTTGTTGTTGTTAAAAAAAAAAAAGGACCAAAAATAGAGTCAACATTGTAGTCCCGAACTACGTCACGACCTGATTCCTTGCAAAGGGATACGTAGGCAGCCCTCAGTGGTTCGGTCGCAACTTTCAAAAATCGATGTCACGCTTTTGTGTTAAAATTGTCATAATAAACTTGAGTTTTTGCAATAATCCTTGAAAATGGAATTGTTTTTTCACCATCATTTGAGATTCATGATAGTCACTTCAATACACGAGGTGATTGAACCCTCAGCTCTCACAAGAAGAAGGAATTCCAGGCGCAATTCTCCAACGTCATCAAGAAGCAATGCTTTGACGCACAAAAAAAAAAAAAGGGGGCCTGCTAGGTTGAAAACCCGAATGGGCGGTGTGGGGTGTCTACAGGCGGCCTAGGCAAAAGTTAAGGCAAACAACAAAAAAGCTCGCTGGATCAAAACCTTGAAGTATGACCCAGGCAAAAGTTAGAGCATATACAGGTTCTTTCTATCAAGTTGTGAAATTCAAAATGAAGAAAGGCATTCTTTGTTTTATTCCCCAGATAAATATATCCCTCGATAGCCCTTTTGAGGCTGAATCATTTTCTTTGAAAGAAAACCCAGCTAGACAGCTATCCCCCACACACTGGGGTGAATTAAGAGAAATGTCAAAAGTGCCAATTTATCAGCAAGATGTCCAAATGGAAGTGCCAAGCACATAATTACTAGAGAAATGTCAAAAGTACCGAATGCATGGTTGCTAGTGGCACGTCAGAATTTTGAAGGAATGAAAAGTACCGAGTTCATGGGCATGACAACCAAATGTGAAGCACTGAAAAGGAAGAAAGGAAGAAAGTTTCCATCAAAAGCCAAAATGGGGCACAAAGGAAAACATTGAAGAAAACAAAAAGGGCACGCAAAAGAGTTCAAGATAGCTGCTAGCTCTAATGACCCAGGAAAAATGAAAATTTTTGAGCCTTTATCCTTTCTTTGTCAAACCCAAAGCCTTGGCCCCGTTATAACCTAAATAAAGTCCTTTCTGATTGAAAAGCACAGCTTGATAGCAAGAATCCAGTAGGAATAGTATCAAAAAAAAAAAAAAAATGAGATCGAAAGTCAAGGCATTGCACAACACCAGCATCCGCCAGAAGCAAAAATCCAAACCGGGACACCTCAGATCCTTATCACCAACCCGAAGGCAAGGCATTGCACAACACCCCCTCAATGGAAAATCAGTAGATCAGCACCCCGGGGGCATGGGTTCACAATAAGAAATCTTGTGTTTTGATAAAATAATCGATTTAAATGAACATCATTTGATGGAGTGAAACAATTTCAAAACCAAAAGACTCAAGTTTATGACAATTTCAAACGTCAGTTGTGGGGCACTTTCTGCCATTTCCCGAATTCTCGAGTTTGTCATCGCTTAATGGTCTTTTCAGGTCAACATAATCTTGTCAGAGTCTATTCCTTTGTCAGAAAGTCAAAATAACCGACGTCTACCAAATTCATGAGTAGTCATTCTCCACCCAGTCAGGGGCACCTTCAGGGAAGTCACTCTTTTGAGTCTGTTGAGTCAACCTAGTCTTGTCCAAATCTACCCCCTCTTGAGTATGTCATCTCCGCCCAAATCAGGGGCATCTTTGTAACGTCACTCGTATCGTCTGGGCCTTGTCCAAATTCACACAAGGTCTTTTGTCTAGTCAACCCTTGGTAGCCTTGATGTTCTTAAACTCGTGGAAGATGATTTCAAATGCATGGAAAGGCCTATGTTCGGATAAACAAGTCGATGGGTTCAAAACTGAAGCTTGTCATCTATTGAGGCACATTTGTCCAAGACTGGGGCACGTCAGCTCAATGCCATCTACTGGGAGAAGCACATACACCGAAGTTCAAGATTTGGGGACAAGAAAGCAAAAAGACTCAAACCTCACAGAAATCCAGAAAGCCCAAAAGCTAGAAGTCTTGATCAGAAGCAACCTCAAACCCAAACCCTGTCCAAAAGGAAAGACAATAAAGCAAAAAGAAACACCTTGTTGTGCCACCTACTGTCTAAAAAAAAAGAATGTTGTCATTGTGTCGTCAAGTGTCGAAACCTGAGTCTCACACAAGAGTCCTTATGGACAACTTTTTAATCGGTTTTTTTTCTCACCCTCAATTCTTGAGATCCATTTCTTGGAACACCATTTTGTCCCGAAGTTGTCAAATTATCGAACTTCAAATTGTCGAATTGTCAAAAAAATTCAAATTGTTGAATGCCAAGTTGTCAAGTTTTGGAACTTTTTCAAATTTGTGCCAAACACGAAGTTGAACACACGATAACTTCATGCACTGTTTCAGACACTTTCAAACCACGGTAGCTTCGCACATTGTGTCAAGCATTTTCAAACATGGTACTTTCACGCATCGTTCAATTTTCAAATTCCTTTTTGAAGTTCAATGTCAAATCCAAGTTCAATATCAAAGATTCGATTTTCAGAATTTAAATGTCAAACTCAAGCTCAATTTCATTTTTCAAAAGTTCAAGTCCAAGATAAATTCTTTCTAAAATCAAACTTTTCAAGTTCATGTTCAATTTTCAATTTTTAAAGTTCAATGTCAAGTTCAAATTCAACAATCAAATTTCAAATTCAATGTTAGGTTCAAATTCAAATATCAATCTTCAAGTGTAAAATTCAAATTCAAGTTCAATTTCAAGATCAATTTTCCAAATTCCAATGTCAAATTCAAGCTCAATTTCATTTTTCAAAAGTTCATGTGTCAAGTTCAAGTTCAGGTTCAAATTTTCAAAAAAAAAAAAAAAAATCAAAATTTTGAAGTTCAAAATCAAACTTTCAAGTTCAACTTCAATTTTCAATTTTTTAAATTCAAATGTCAAGTTCAAATTCGAAAATCAATTTTCAAATTCAATGTCACTTCAGTTCAAAAATCAATTTTTAAATTAAATATCACTTCAAATTCAAAAATCAATTTTCAAGTTCAAAATCAAACTTTCAAGTTCAACTTCATTTTTCAAATTCAAATGTCAAGTTCAAATTCAAAAATAAATTTTCAAATTCAATGTCACTTCAAATTCAAAAATCAATTTTCAAGTTCAAAGTCAAGTTTAAATTTTCAAGAACAAAATCCAAAATTACAAATTAAGTCCTTGACGGCATTTTCCAAATTTCAAAAAATCCAAATTAAGTCCTCCATGGCACTTCCAATTTCAAAAATTCCAAATTAAGTCCTCGACGGCATTTTCCAAATTTCAAAAATTCCAAATTAAGTCCTCAACGGCATTTTCCAAATTTCAAAAATTCCAAATTAAGTCCCCGACGGCATTTTCCAAATTAAGTCCTCGACGGCATTATCTGTTTTCTCGCACTAGGGAGAGCAAAATTGGGACGTCTATATCTTTGACGTGACTTGCATCTCAGAATGATGACTAAATCTCGTCAAAGAGGGGCAACTGTAGACACCCCAATTTTAATCCAAGTGTTCTTTCATCATCATCTCTCATCCGAGACTCGAATGACATAGGTCATGTCACCATCGGGTCGCCTCTTGATCGAGTCACCCCTGTCTGTCGCTCGAAAATCTGGCTAAGTATGGAAAATTAACTTTTTTGGGAAGATCTGATTTGGCCAATAAAAAGTCCCGGTATTTGTTCCTTGGATTTTTCTAATCAAAATGGTATAATCGGAAGCTATTTTTGAGTAAAGCAAAGTTATCTTTTGCCCATTTTCTTCGGAGAAAAATGTGCCCGTTTTCGGTTTTGTACTAAAAGTGGGGGGATGAGATTTTGATTGGATTGGGATACCAAAATTTTGGCAATGCCATTGTTTCCGAAAGGGGGGTACTTCCTTATTTTCATAAATAAATTAAAGTAAAGATTACACATTTACTTAAGTTTGGTTTATGAAAATAAGTACCCCTGTGCATCCCCAATGATGAAAGAGATACCCAGCAGTACCTTGGAACAGTCATCCTGAACTTCAGAATCTTTGGACAAGAATAGCCCTAGCCGTACGGTTCACTGTGCAAACCGTACGGTTCACCCTTCAAAGATCAAGCCGTGCGGTTCACCCATATAGGCCGTGCGGCCAACCTTCTTAGCCGTACGGCTATGTGTCAGGAAATATTCGCCAGCCTGTCAGCAGAGGCATCTCATCATTTTGGAAGGATTTCCAGCAGATTTTATGCTCTTCTCACGCCTATAAAAACCCTCCTCCATCTCTCCCATAAAACACAACAACTCCAGTACCATTCCGGCGACACGCCGACGAATTTCCCGGTCACTTTCCCGTTCCAAATTCCGTCCAAACCTCCCCAGAAATTTCGAGCCTATTCCATCTCTTTTATTCAAAATCCCCTGTGATCCATCAGTACATATCAGGTCCGTTTCCAAGGAGTTCAAACCCAGAATTTCTGAAGTTTTCAGAACTGTTCAAAGTTCCCGCGAAGGTACAATCGTGTTTCTAGAACCGAGCCCAAAACCTTGGTTCTTTGAGGGGATCCACCCGGGTCGAGGATGGTTCCAGTAATCATTCCTAGGCTCGGGTGGCCATGTTTTTAAAAAATAAAATCTCTCGAATCCGTATCGGGCGATATTTTCGGTTATCGCAAGGTACGGTTCTTGCGAGGAGATACACTTCATTTATTACTTTTTTTTTAGTATAAAAACATTTCAACAGAAGTTATTTTTCTCAAAAAAATTGGTTTTTACAAATAAAACTGAACTCCTGTTGAGAAAACAAAATTTTGAGAAAACCCTCAAAGAGTTAACCGTACGGTTTGTATAGGTGAACCGTACGGCATACCTATGTGAGCCGTGCGGCTAACCTTTGTCAATACGAAAATCCCTCTGTTTATCCTCTGTTTAGGCTCTGTTTTCTCGATTTTCTGCAGTTTACTCATTACATCTTTCTCCTTCTACTCTTCTAATATTACTATCAAACCCTTTGTTTAGTTTTATTTTCGTTATGGTTTTATTTACTTATTGTTATTTCTCACTATTTCTCTGCTTATGTGTCCACACTCTTTTTTCAATAAAATGTTTTCCAAAAACCCACAAAAATCTAGTAGAGACCGGGAATATCCCGGGCGAGCGGGGTGCTTTTCAATAAAACCTTCCCCGTTCGTAACCTGGCTTCCGAATCCAAGAATCATTTCGCAGATCAAATCTTTTCCAAAAACGGCACAAGAGTCATCAATTATTTTCAACGGTTTCTCGGGTACCAAAATCGCTTTCTAAGTAAATCCCGGGTGGCGACTCATTTTCCATCAACTTTCTATTTTTAAACCGAAGAGCCGCGTGGATCGACCGTCCACACCCAGTTTGGATTTTTGCTTTGCATGACGCCAGTGTTTGCACAATGCTTTGACTTTTTCAAGGGAGATTAGACTGTTCCCTTTTGACTTGAATTCTCACTATCAAGTTGCACTTTCCAATCTGAAAGGACTTTTATCTAGGTTATGATGGGGCCAAGGTTATGGGCTTAACAAAGGAAGGATTATAGGCTCAAAACATCTCATTTTTCCTCGGGGTTATTTGAGCTAGCAGCTATCTTGGACTTTTTGTGCCATTTTTGCTTCTGATGGGTGCTTTCATGTGCTTCCTCTTGCTTTAAATGAGCACTTCCTTTCATTCGTTTCAAATTTCTTCAGTGTTCTTCATCTTGTTGCACCCATGTATTTGACAAGCCTATGAGTTTGGCACTTTCATTGTTATGATACTTTGAATCTTCACACGCTTGTATCTTTGGCCCTTTTATTCTGCTGGCTGGCATGTGTTTGACACTTTCATATTTCTTGTTTCACCCCAGTGTGGGGGATAGCTGCCTAGCTGGGTTCTTTTTCAAGGAAATTGATTCAGGCTCAAAAGGGCTTTGCAATGGATATTTATGTGGGGAATCAAACAAAGAATGCCTTTCTTCATTTTGAATTGTGCAACTTGATGTGGAGAACTCATGCTTGCTCTAACTTTTGCCTAGATCTCATTTTGAAGTTTGATCTAGCGAGCTTTTTGCCTTAACTTTTGCCTACGGGTTTTCGACCTAGCAGGCTTTTTCTGTGTCAAAGCATTGCTTCTTGATGGCGTTGGGGAATGGTCCATTGAAAATCCTCCTTGTACGGGGCGAGAGTTCAATCCAAATCCATCTCGTGTTTTGAAGTGATTATCATGTTTCTCAAATGATGGTGGAAAACAATTCCAAGTTGAGGTATTATTACAAAAATCCAAGTTTATGACAACAATTTCGAGACAACAGCGTGACATTTATTTTGATGGCTGCGACCGAACCGCGAAGGGTTGCCTACGTATCCCTTTGCAAGGAATCAGGTCGAGCGTAGTTCGAGACTACAAAGTTGACTCTACTTTTGGTCTTTTTTTTTTTTTTTTGACAACAAACAAAATATTACAAACTCGAAGATGAAAACACATAGACGAGAAAACATAAACAGACTCGAAATTCAAACTGACTCAATCAGAAGTGAAACTTGACTTGACACCTGAAGACTTCCAAGACTCGTGGAAGATTGAATTATTGCATGGCCATTGATGGTTCATTGGTTCGGTGAGGTGTCCGGCTTCGCCAGTGGAGCAGAGATGGATCCTTTATCAATGAGATCTTGAATCTTGTGGCGGAGGCGATGACACTCATCGGTAGCATGACCAGGCATTTGATGGAAGGCACAAAAGGCGTTTGGGTCGTGGTAAGCTGGGAGCTTTTGAGGTAAAGGAGTTGGAGAGAGTGGTTTAAGAAGACCGGCCTCGTGGAGTTCTTCATATACCAAGGATAGGGGTGTGGTGAACTGTGAGAGGGTTCTTTGTGGTTTTTGGGAGTGGTTGGTTTGGACTGTGATTTTGTTGATGGGTGCTGCTCGGTTGGAGTTGTGTTTTGTGGAGCTGGATGAGGTGTTTGCATATAGGGTGTTGTTATCCCCGGAGTTGTTGTTCTTGGTTTTTGGAATGGGGCCATCTTTTTCAAGAATGCCGTCCCGCATTGCTTCCTCAATTGACAGGCCTGTCTCAAAGTAGGTCTCAAAGTTATGTGCCTGGGCCATCACCATATACTGGGCCAAGTCGGGTTGTAGATTCTTGGTTATGATCCTCATTTGGTCCTTATCACTGGGGCGATCGGTCATTTGTGCGGCCTTCGCCCTCCACCTTTTCACAAACTCTGCGAAGGACTCTTTCTCTTTCATTTTGATACTTTCAAGTTCACGAGTAGTGACCTTGAGCTGTACATTGTACTCATACTGCTTTATGAAAGCAGCCGCCATTTCATCCCAAGTTTGCCTCCTTGAGATGTCAAGAGACAAGAGCCATTGAAGTGCGGGCCCTGTGAGAGTTTCATGGAACATTTGGGCCATAGTGGGCTCATCAACATCTTGCAATGAAAGGGAGCTCACGTATGCCTGAATGTGTCCCCTTGGATCCCTAGTACCATCGAACTTCTCAAAGTTCACATGTTTGAATTTCTTAGGGAGTTTGGCACCCGGGAAAAGGCAGAGCTTATCCATATCAAATCTGGTGGTTGTCCGTTGCTCGTTCTTGGCTACTGACTCCTCAAGCTTAGCAATCTTGGCTAGCATCTCGGTCAATTGAGTGTTTTCAGCAGGTTGCTCTTGGCGGTCATCATTAGGAATTTCTTGGTTTTGGGGCCCGCCTTCGGGCATTTGAGGTTGGGGTGGAGGCAGCCGGCTTTGGATATTTATCATGATTGCCATGAGTTGGGCAATTCGAGTGTCATTCCGGACCCTCTCATCTTGCAGTTCCTTCCTCAGTTGCTCTATCTCATTCGGGGGATCTTGTTCCTGATCTGCCGACATACTTGTTCCAGACACCGGCGATAAAGGTTGAGATAATCTTTGTTCGGGCGGTCGGATCCAAACAGGCAAGGTTTTCTTGATTCAGGACTGACAGTAAAGCAAAGAGTCAAACTCAGATTGTGCCCCTGGTTTTATTGAAGAAAATGTCATGCATGTGTCGTCGCATCGTGTCGTCCTAAGATCTAGACTACCGGTCTCGGTCTCACTTAAGACATTGCACGGATGTGCGAAACAACAACCACGGGTAAGTCGTGACAGGCAGGTTAAATTCCAATCGTCGTGGAATCAGAGCCAATCTCCTTATAGACCATCCGAGACAGAGCAATAAGGTTGTTGAAATCCGGATACGAATGCACTTAAGGCTAGCCCGAAACACGGGGAGCCGTTCGGGCATGGCAGACACCGGAGGTATCTTAAACTCCATGGATTTAAAATCTCCTAGACTAAACTCGACAGCTTTGGAATATTGCCCCAATCCTCAAGTTTTTCTTTAAAGTGATAAGTCCTTGATATCGGATGATCGGATTTGGGAAATTCTGATTCACACGAATTCGACAATGATCTAAGATCAGATGCCTAAGGGCGATTGACCCTCCTCGGGCCAATGTCCCTTAAACCCGTTTAGATCAGTGTTAGGAATTTGATGATCCAAAATTTCCCACGTCCGGTCATCCTAAAGGCTAACTCGTAAGAACAACGCGCATATGGGATGCACGACTCATCATCGGGCCGAGGCAACCTTCTACTAACCGCAGAGGCACTAAAACAAAACGGAAAATCTACACGGAAAGACGCTCACGACGGTTATATACAATGCAAATGCATGAATGCAACATGGCATGGCGAGGAAAGCGGTAACATATAGCACGTTAACATGGTGGAGCACGTAGACTTAACACACGGGTGGGTTACTAAACGTGGGGTTCTATGGTTAACTAAATGCAAAGGCCGGTTTTGGTCACCGAGGGTACCCCGGACTCAAAATCAAAACCGCCTCCTACCGTTAAAAACGATAGTGACGATGTGATTTATCACGGTCGAGGGCTGCTGGGCATTTCGGGATTCCCTGTCACCGGCAAGCCGGGCAGGATTGCCAAAACACGCCAGCGGGGCTAAGAACGATGCAAATGCAATGCAAAAATTAAATTTCAAACATTTGAAAAATCCCACAAAACATCTTTCGAATTAAACCCACTTTGATTAAGACATATTTCAATAAAATTACACAAGTGTAATAAAAATTGCACAAGTGTAATTAAATAAAATATATATTAACCAATATTCCCCAGCAGAATCGCCAGCTTGTGGACGGCCCACTGAAATCGCCCGGTTTTAGATTCGAAAAGATTGAGATTGTTTGAGTCGCCACCCGGATTTTAGGTCCGAACCCGAGAAACCAATAAAAGATGACTCACTTGCCCATTGAAAAAGATTTTACTAGTCATGGTGAAACCAAAGATTTCTCGGATTCGGGGGTTTGGTTACGAGAGGGGAAGGGTTTTACGGCACCCCTCTCGCCCGGTCCGTGGACCGGTCTCTACTCAATGTTTTGTGGGATTTTGGAAATATTTGAAATTTGATTTATTCGTGTAAACAGGGAATCGGGGACGGGAATCATATAAACAATGAGAAAGCATAAAATACAAATTTAAAGTGGATGCTTTTGCGCATGATCTACATGAGTGATGATGACAATAACAAAGGAAAATAATACAAATATTTACAAGGAATAAGGAATTACAGAAACTGTACAACAATTCCAGAAATTATGAACATGAGGCTCAATTTGATCAACTTATAATCTGAATCCCAGAATGAGGGTTGAGCGCTCAAAGATGATGGCTTGAGCGCTCAACCTTCCTAAACCAGTTTAAGCGCTCAAGGCTCATGGATTGAGCGCTTAAACCAGTTTCTGACTCCTGTGAGTTTAACCCTTTTCTTATGGCTTCTCTTCTCATTCTTTGCAAGATCCAACATTTAAAAGCACTTTTCACAGACAAACAGATTAAGACACAAGAGTTTGATTTCTCAAAGATTAATGAAAAGAGAAGAGTTATCACAAAAATAGCAAAGGGAAACACCCAAAAGAGTATATGAGAGAGAGATTAGACTTCAAGCACAAATATAACAACTCACACACACCAGAAATATACTAAATCAAGATCCATCATCAAAACAGTTAACAATGTGCAAATAAGCCAAGAACAGCTTGAGCGCTCAAAGGTATGGCCTTGAGCGCTCAAGCCACACTGTGACTTTCTGATTTCTGACCTTGTAGGCTCATTTCAAGTATGAGGAACTTGAATGAGCCCACTGGTCTCCCTCAACAAGACCAAAACAGTGATTTTCACATGATTTTCTACCTTTTTGGCTATGATCAAGGCTTGAACTTGTGGTCTGATGAATGGATGGGTAGTGGCTGTGTTTATGAACTATAGATGAAGTATTTTGGACAGAGGAGTGTGAGTGTAGGGCTGATTGAATGATTGATTGAGTGGATGATGGAGTATTTGAGCTTAAAATGGTGATTTTGGCTTGGATGAGGTGGGTTTTGATGGAAGAGCTAGGTTTGGACGAAATTGATGGAATGTATGGGCTGTAAAATGGCTTATTAGAGTGAGAGAGGGGCTGTTGTAGTTGGTTTTTCAAAGACCCATGTGTTGTAGGCCTTTTAAAGAAGGTTTTTGGGTGTTTTGGAGGTTGAAGATGATGGAGGATGGTGGCTATGGAGGAGAGAGAGGCTAAAACGTGATTGAAGTGATGAGAGAGAGTGGGTTTGATCTGATGGGGGAAGAAAATGGGAGTAGGGGCAGCCCTTAGAGTGAGTGAGGGAGTGGAGGAGGTTTATATAGAGAGAGAAATGGGAGGGAAATGAGTTTAATTTTTTAATTGGGTTTGGGGGGTGATTGAGGAGATGTTCAAGGGTCTAAGAAGTGTATTTAGGCAGTAGAAAACATAGGTAGACGCTCCTCTTGCAGTAGATTATCATGATTAGATGCTCTGCAGAAAACTGATCTGGATCAGAGTTGAGCGCTCAAAGCCATAGGCTTGAGCGCTCAAGGTGTTTTTTTAGGGTTTGAGCGCTCAAGGCTGCTGCTTAAAAGGTAAAACTTTTGCGGGGCCGCCCCGGGTGCTACCGAACTCCGTTTCGTGCGTGGTTTGAAGCGTTGGAAAGCTTGTCGAGTGTACTTTCTAACCCAAGTGGTTTGAACCCAAGATAATTTGTACATCCAAGTATGTGACCATTTTACCCTCAGAAGGTCGGGAAAACAAGTCATTTTGGTAAAACAGACACATCTCCCTCATTTCAAAATGGATTGAGACGTATTTTATATCAATAAATAGGGTTTTGAATGTACTAGAAGATGGTGTAGGCTTGGGTTTGTTTTGAAATGGTTTATGGATGGTTTGAAGGGTATTTTGGTCATTTTGGTTGGTTTAAGGTTGTTCTAGGTTTAGATTTTGGTTGGTTTAAGGTTGTTCTAGGAGGGTTTAGAATGGTTTAGGTGGTTCGGTGAGTTCAAGCCTTGTTCTTAGCCTCGAGGTATGCATCGATTGGTCTATTTCATCATCGTTAAATTATTTTTAAGCATTTATATTTTATAAAATTTTATATACATGTTTAATTATTAGTTAAGCATTTATATATTTATAATAACCATTCCATCCGTGATTTTTATTTTAGTAATTAAATAATTTATACAATAATTCCATTGAATTGTAATTATTTAACGCCAATTAAATATATTTATACTAATAATTAAATATTTTAATTGATAAATTATTTGATAACAAAAAAATAAATTTAATATAAGTTTAATGTAGTTGATGTGTCTTTTATTAATTTAAAATAAGTATATATTTTTTTTTGTAATAATGGGAATTAGTTAATAGATTTCTTTGTTATTGGAAATAATTTTAATCGATTTAAAATAAGTCAATAAAATAAAAAATATAATATAATTGTCATATTTTATATATTTATCATATTTCATAATTTGATAAGATAAAATATATTGGTTACAAAAAATTTAAAATAAATTTAAATATAAAATATGTAGTTTAAAATGTTAAATTATTTTTAAGCATGTATATTTTATTAATTTAAAACTGTTTATTTTTTTAATGTAAACTATTCCATCCGTGAATTTATCGTTAAATATATTTATACTAATAATTAAAGATTTTGACAAATTTATTGTTATTGGTTATGTGTTAATGTTATAAAAATAATTTTAATCACTTTTATATTATAAATATAATTAAAATATAACAAAAAATAAATTTAATTTAATTTAATGTGTATATGTGTCTTTTATTAATTTATATCAATTTTTTTGTAATAATAAATTAGTAATATATTTAATGTTATATAATTTTAATCACTTTTATTTATAATATAATTAACAATAGATTTAATAACGTTAATATTGTTATATCAATTTTAAATATTTAAACATATAATATTATATCATATTTCATAAATTTAATTTATTATAAAATACAATAGTTTTATTATTTATAAAATAACTATTTTTAAAATAACTTTTAAATTATTTATTATAAAATATTTAGTTTTAAAATATGTTAAACTATTTTTAAACATTTCTATATTTTCAATAACTTTATATATGTAATGTTGTAATAATTTTAATCAATATTATATTAATATTATAATTAAAAGTATATTTAATGACGTATAATATTTTTATATCAATTTTAAATATAAGTAGTATATTTACACTTATAATATTATATCATATTTCATAAATTTAATTTAAATTATATTGTTAAAACGACAATACTTTTATTACTTATTTAAAATACCGTATTTAAAATGACTTTTAAATTATTTATTATAAAATATGCATTCGATTGTAAAATATGTTAAATTATTTTTAAACCTTTCTACATTTACAATAATTTTATATATGTAATGTTATAATAATTTTAATCAATTTTATATTAATATTATAATTAAAAATATATTTAATAACGTATAATATTGTTATATAAATTTTAAATATAAGTAATGTGTTTACACATATAATATTATATCATATTTCATAAATTTAATTTAAATTATATTGTTAAAACGACAATACTTTAATTGGTTATTTAAAATACCGTATTTAAAATAACTATTTAAATTTTTTTATAAAATATGTAGATTTAAAATACGTTAAATTATTTTTAAGCATTTATATATTTATAATAATTTTATATACATGTTTAATTTTAGTACGTGGTAATGTACAACTATTCCATCCGTGATTATTTATCGCCAATTAAATATATTTAAACTAATAATTAAAGTTGAATTGACAAATTATTATTGTTATTGGAACACTCGATTTATCAACTCATTATGCTCGATTAAGGGGAAGGAGTCAATAAAATAAAAATAAAAATACTAATATAATTGTCGTATTTTATATATTTCTGTATTACTGAATTTGATAAGATAAAATATATACAAAAAAATAAATTTAATTTAAGTTTAATGTGTATTCGATGTGTCTTTTATTAATTTAAAACTGTATATTTTTTTTGTAATAATGGGAATTAGTTAATAGATTTCTTTGGTTATGTGTAATGTTATAATAATTTTAATCACTTTTATATTATAATATAATTAACAATAAATTTAATAACGTATAATATTGTTATATCAATTTTAAATATAAGTAATATATTTAAACATATAATATTATATCATATTTCATAAATTTAATTTAAATTATATTGTTAAAACGACAATAGTTTTATTACTTATATAAAATACGGTATTTAAAATAACTCTTTAAATTATTTATTATAAAATATTTAGTTTTAAAATATGTTAAACTATTTTTAAACATTTCTATATTTTCAATAACTTTATATATGTAATGTTGTAATAATTTTAATCAATATTATATTAATATTATAATTAAAAGTATATTTAATGACGTATAATATTTTTATATCAATTTTAAATATAAGTAGTATATTTGCACATATAATATTATATCATATTTCATAAATTTAATTTAAATTATACTGTTAAAACGACAATACTTTTATTACTTATTTAAAATACCGTATTTAAAATGACTTTTTAAATTATTTATTATAAAATATGCAGTTGTAAAATATGTAAAATTATTTTTAAACCTTTCTACATTTACAATAATTTTATATATGTAATGTTATAATAATTTTAATCAATTTTATATTAATATTATAATTAAAAATATATTTAATAACGTATAATATTGTTATATAAATTTTAAATATAAGTAATGTGTTTACACATATAATATTATATCATATTTCATAAATTTAATTTAAATTATATTGTTAAAACGACAATACTTTAATTGGTTATTTAAAATACCGTATTTAAAATAACTATTTAAATTTTTTATTATAAAATATGTAGATTTAAAATACGTTAAATTATTTTTAAGCATTTATATATTTATAATAATTTTATATACATGTTTAATTTTAGTACGTGGTAATGTACAACTATTCCATCCGTGATTATTTATCGCCAATTAAATATATTTATACTAATAATTAAAGTTGAATTGACAAATTGTTATTGTTATTGGAACACTCGATTTATCCACTCATTACGCTCGATTAAGGGGAAGGAGTCAATAAAATAAAAATAAAAATACTAATATAATTGTCGTATTTTATATATTTCTGTATTACTGAATTTGATAAGATAAAATATATACAAAAAAATAAATTTAATTTAAGTTTAATGTGTATTCGATGTGTCTTTTATTAATTTAAAACTGTATATTTTTTTTGTAATAATGGGAATTAGTTAATAGATTTCTTTGCTTATGTGTAATGTTATAATAATTTTAATCACTTATATATTATAATATAATTAACAATAGATTTAATAACGTATAATATTGTTATATCAATTTTAAATATAAGTAATATATTTAAACATATAATATTATATCATATTTCATAAATTTAATTTAAATTATATTGTTAAAACGACAATAGTTTTATTACTTATATAAAATACGGTATTTAAAATAACTCTTTAAATTATTTATTATAAAATATTTAGTTTTAAAATATGTTAAACTATTTTTAAACATTTCTATATTTTCAATAACTTTATATATGTAATGTTGTAATAATTTTAATCAATATTATATTAATATTATAATTAAAAGTATATTTAATGACGTATAATATTTTTATATCAATTTTAAATATAAGTAGTATATTTGCACATATAATATTATATCATATTTCATAAAATTAATTTAAATTATACTGTTAAAACGACAATACTTTTATTACTTATTTAAAATACCGTATTTTAAATGACTTTTTAAATTATTTATTATAAAATATGCAGTTGTAAAATATGTTAAATTATTTTTAATCCTTTCTACATTTACAATAATTTTATATATGTAATGTTATAATAATTTTAATCAATTTTATATTAATATTATAATTAAAAATATATTTAATAACGTATAATATTGTTATATAAATTTTAAATATAAGTAATGTGTTTACACATATAATATTATATCATATTTCATAAATTTAATTTAAATTATATTGTTAAAACGACAATACTTTAATTGGTTATTTAAAATACCGTATTTAAAATAACTATTCAAATTTTTTTTTATAAAATATGTAGATTTAAAATACGTTAAATTATTTTTAAGCATTTATATATTTATAATAATTTTATATACATGTTTAATTTTAGTACGTGGTAATGTACAACTATTCCATCCGTGATTATTTATCGCCAATTAAATATATTTATACTAATAATTAAAGTTGAATTGACAAATTATTATTGTTATTGGAACACTCGATTTATCCACTCATTACGCTCGATTAAGGGGAAGGAGTCAATAAAATAAAAATAAAAATACTAATATAATTGTCGTATTTTATATATTTCTCAGACATCAATTTGATAAGATAAAATATATACAAAAAAATAAATTTAATTTAAGTTTAATGTGTATTCGATGTGTCTTTTATTAATTTAAAACTGTATATTTTTTTTGTAATAATGGGAATTAGTTAATAGATTTCTTTGGTTATGTGTAATGTTATAATAATTTTAATCACTTTTATATTATAATATAATTAACAATAGATTTAATAACGTATAATATTGTTGTATCAATTTTAAATATAAGTAATATATTTAAACATATAATATTATATCATATTTCATAAATTTAATTTAAATTATATTGTTAAAACGACAATAGTTTTATTACTTATATAAAATACGGTATTTAAAATAACTCTTTAAATTATTTATTATAAAATATTTAGTTTTAAAATATGTTAAACTATTTTTAAATATTTCTATATTTTCAATAACGTTATATATGTAATGTTGTAATAATTTTAATCAATATTATATTAATATTATAATTAAAAGTATATTTAATGACGTATAATATTTTTATATCAATTTTAAATATAAGTAGTATATTTACACATATAATATTATATCATATTTCATAAATTTAATTTAAATTATATTGTTAAAACGACAATACTTTTATTACTTATTTAAAATACCGTATTTAAAATGACTTTTTAAATTATTTATTATAAATATGCAGTTGTAAAATATGTTAAATTATTTTTAAAGCTTTCTACATTTACAATAATTTTATATATGTAATGTTATAATAATTTTAATCAATTTTATATTAATATTATAATTAAAAATATATTTAATAACATATAATATTGTTATATAAATTTTAAATATAAGTAATGTGTTTACACATATAATATTATATCATATTTCATAAATTTAATTTAAATTATATTGTTAAAACGACAATACTTTAATTGGTTATTTAAAATACCGTATTTAAAATAACTATTTAAATTTTTTTTTATAAAATATGTAGATTTAAAATACGTTAAATTATTTTTAAGCATTTATATATTTATAATAATTTTATATACATGTTTAATTTTAGTACGTGGTAATGTACAACTATTCCATCCGTGATTATTACGTTAAATTATTTATTTTTATCGCCAATTAAATATATTTATACTAATAATTAAAGTTGAATTGACAAATTATTATTGTTATTGGAACACTCGATTTATCCACTCATTACGCTCGATTAAGGGGATGGAGTCAATAAAATAAAAATACTAATATAATTGTCGTATTTTATATATTTCTGTATTACTGAATTTGATAAGATAAAATATATACAAAAAATTAAATTTAATATTAGTTTTATGTGTATTCGATGTGTCTTTTATTAATTTAAAACTGTATATTTTTTTTGTAATAATGGGAATTAGTTAATAGATTTCTTTGGTTATGTGTAATGTTATAATAATTTTAATCACTTTTATATTATAATATAATTAACAATAGATTTAATAACGTATAATATTGTTATATCAATTTTAAATATAAGTAATATATTTAAACATATAATATTATATCATATTTCATAAATTTAATTTAAATTATATTGTTAAAACGACAATAGTTTTATTACTTATATAAAATACGGTATTTAAAATAACTCTTTAAATTATTTATTATAAAATATTTAGTTTTAAAATATGTTAAACTATTTTTAAACATTTCTATATTTTCAATAACTTTATATATGTAATGTTGTAATAATTTTAATCAATATTATATTAATATTATAATTAAAAGTATATTTAATTATTTTTATAT
>JADGMU010000052.1:0-119697 GCA_016920895.1 Vaccinium myrtillus | reverse complement strand
CGCTAAACATCAAAGATTGTAAATTATATTTTAGTTTAAGGGGTTTTAGGCGAGGAAAATATTCCTCGCCAATTGTTCCTCATGGGTGAGGAAATACAAATTTCGTTGCTAGTTGTTCCGAATAGGCGATGAACGATTTCCTCGGCAAATGTTTCGAATGGGCGAGGAAAACAACATTTCGTCGCCAAATGGTCAAAATTGGCGAGGAAAAATTTCCTCGCCAATTGTTCCGTATAGGCGAGGAAAAATTTCCTCGCCAATTGTCAAAATAGGCGAGGAAATATATTTTTCCTCGCTAAGATTCCTTCTGCGACGACCTTTAGTCGAGGAAAACGGGCGACATATTTTTTTCCTCGCCAATTCGTTTGGAGAGGAAATTTGATGTTTTAGGGACGAAACTGATTCGTCGCGATACGTGAATTTTGTTGCAGTGACTGATTGCGCTCGTTTCTATAAACTCCGTTCAACATGTGTCAATTCTCACTAAACTATAAGGGCCAAACAACTAAAAGACCCAAAACTTTGCTACATTTTTAATTGCATCAGCACCAGCAGTAGCAAGAAAAAACTGCACTAGCACTTGCAATTCTTATATCTAAATATGCGGCAACATTCTATATCATTGCAGCAACTAAAACCAGTAAACCTCAGACAAAAATAGCGGCATTCAACATAATTTCTAGCAGAAAATTCAGATCACAGCCTCAAAAATCCAAAGGACGATACAGTCCAAATAAGTGTTGCTTTCCAATCAATCCCAACAAGAGCAACACTAGCAAAAAAAATAAAAAGTTTCAATACTTCATCCGACATCTAACATCATTTCTAAAAAAGGCATCATAACCCACAAAAGCTAAAATTTAACATAGTTTTAAGTTTTTCTTTTATCCAACTTGCGTAGAGTTACGCACAATCCTTCCCAATTTTTTCACCTCTTCCAACTACCATTTCCTTCAACGCATTCAAAAGTGCAACCTCCTCCCATGATTTCCTACTTGCATCAATAACTTTTTCCTTTGCTTTACCTCCTTTACGAGGGTTAATAGGCTTGTCATTTTGCTTCTTCATTCCTAAGATAGTCAGTGTCCAAAACATCAAATAACTTACAAACAAAATGAAGCGCATCAATGAAATGATGTTACGGGCAATAATGTAAGTAACATAAGTAACTCAGTGCTTTAAAACCTAAATACGTGTCCAAAGCAACAAATAACTTACAAACAAGTTTAAGTCCAAAGGAACAAATACAATCAAATACATGTTCAAAGCCACAACTAAAGTAGTCATAACATTACACTCTAATTGCCACCATGGCCCCTTCTTGCTTGCTACTCTTGAAAAATATGTTGTGCAAAGCTGTCTCTCCAATCAATCCATTGATTAGTTGTCTCGACTGTATCAATGTAATCGTCATCATCATCTTCCTCTTCAACGTTAAAGTTCATGTTCATGTGGGTCAACACTCATCTCTTTTTTAATGTGATTATAGACTAGACAACATGCAGTAATAACACGACATTGTGTTCTAATGGGGAAAATGATGAACTCCTAATAATAGCAAATAGAATTTTCAGCAAACCAAAAGTCTTCTCAATGACGTTACGGGCCTATGCATGCTTGATTAATAAATTACTATTATTTATTGATGCGCTTCATTTTGTTGAAAGAGAGGAATTATAACATTACAATAAATAATAGTAATTTATTGATCAAGCATGCATAGGCCCGTAAAGCGTGATTAAAAGAGAGGAATTATCATCTCGGTTTTTTAACAGTTGTGATAAAATGTATATACCATCTCAGTTTCATAGAAAAAGTGAGATTAAAAATTTACCCTCACATTCTTTATCACGCTTTTCGAAAAAATGTGATCTATACATTATTGTAGTAGTGGGGATTGTTGGGTATCCAGCATCCCACATCATTGGGATAGAGTGTGTCGAAGTGCCGCATAAAGGGTGGAACCCCCTTAATGTGCATGGGGCCTTTTAAAATCGTGCGGGCTCAAGTCCAAAGAGGACAATATCGTGTTACGTACATGGGAAGTGAGCAAGTCCAACAGTGGCAGTGGCGGACCCAGGAATTTGCTATAGTGGGGGCACAAATTTTTTTAATTTACCGGAAACAAAATTTTACTATAACTCGACGAACGGTACAAAATTTTACCAGAAACAAAAATTTTATTTACCGGAAACAAAATTTTACTATAATCTATATTGTATTGACTGATACAAACACCGATGACCGACATGCGACAACCATGTATTTATATATGGCGAGAGAGAAGAGAGAGAGAAACCTGGAGGTGTACCGTACGTGTATTGTTCGGTAGGCTAGGCAGCAGAGAAGACGTTGATGCTCAATGGCAAAATTAAACCGAACGGCCGGTGAAGACGTTAATGCTCAAAGGCGAAATTAAACCGAACGACCGGAGAACTGACTGTAGTGCGACATTGAAATACCGATCGGCCGGAGTACTAACTGATTTTGGTTTGTATTGGGTGAATCGGTGACTGGGTTCTTTGGTTTGTAGTGGTGAATCAGTGAATGAGTTCTCCAAAAAGGAGAGAAGCAGGTTTGTTTTTTAGGGCCAACCAAGTAAGGCAGTAACGCTTCTTTCATTTTATTCCTGTTTAAATTTAAAAAAAATAAAAATCTGGTGAAAGTCAGTGGGGGCACTTGCCCCCACATGCCCCGGTCTAAATCCACCCCTGAACAGTGGTATCAGAGCTAGGCTCTATCGGGCGTACGTAGGCTGCATGTCCTGTCGATGTGTTCGCTAAAGGTGGGATTGTTGAGTATCTAGCGTCCCACATCGCTGGGATAGAGTGAGGCAAAGTGCCTCATAAAGGATGGAACCCCGCTTAATGTGCACGAGGCCTTTTAAAACTATGTGGGCTCAGGTCCGAAGCGGACAAGATCTTGTTACATGGGAGGTGGGCAAGTCCAATAAATCTGTGATTCACATACATGAATTCTTTGCACTATATTTGTCAACCACTTCCATTTGTGAAAATCAATTTCTTCGCAGTATATCAATGTGTATGCTTGTGCTGCTTGCAATCACCAACGCAGGAGATGTCAACTCCGGCCAACAAATGAACTGAAGAATTTCAAAATGTTCACCGGATTTACGGCATCAACAACTTGATTAGAATCGTACTCGCTTCCTAAGCATCTCAGGCATAAGAATGCGGAAACTCTAATTTTAGAGGAAACGATGAGGAAATTTTAAATTTTGATATGAATTTCGGGAGTTAAGAACCACGTAATTAATTCTTCTTGTGTTTAATCTAACCATTATGTTGCCCACATAATGTTGCCACATATTGAAGTAGCTAGCAGACCCAACCCAAGACACACCCTGCTGCTAGGGTGGCCAACATTCTCACTTGAAAATCTGAGAGGTGCATTGTTTCTGTGACCAAGGTAAATATAGAGTTAGCAATCCAAAACACGAAGTTGACCATAGTTGCAAATAGTTTTTTTTGGTTTGCCAGGAGGGTTAGAAAATAACAACACCACAAACAGAATGAACCACCGACGCTTCTTTGGTTTTTTCCCCTCTGAATTTATAGGCAGTTGACCGTCTCTCTCTTCCCCTGAATTTCTCCTTTATACCAGACTCAAAATAGTTGATTACCCAGTACCGTACAATCCCCTTTTATTCTGTTATGATAATAAATGTAATACATAGTTGAGGGTGTATTTTTGTAATTCTTGTAATGTGAGGGAGAGTTAGGAGGTTGTTACAAAATAGTGGGAGGGAAAACAGTATAAGTAGGAGGAAGTCTCCCTTTACCTGTATGTTGATTTTACGTGAAATGCAATTCTTTGAACTCTCTCTCTCTCTCTCTCTCTCTCTCTCTCTATTCTATTTCTATTATTCTCTTATCTTCTTCCCTAGCCATTACATTGGTATCTTCTTCACTCTGGTATCATTAGACCAAGTGTAAGCCCTTATTCTTCACCTGTTCTGTTAGTTAAAAAGAAGGATGGAACTTGGAGGATGTGTGTGGATTACAAATCCCTTAACAATGCAACTATTAAAGACAAATTCCCTATTCCAGTGATAGATGAACTCTTGGATGAACTATGTGGAGTCAAGTACTTTTCTAAATTAGACCTAAGGTCAGGCTATCATCAAATAAGAGTAAACCCTGTGGACATTGAGAAAACTGCATTCAAAACTCATGATGGCCATTATGAGTTCCTAGTGATGCCCTTTGGGCTTACAAATGCCCCTTCTACATTTCAAAGTTTGATGAATGAGGTTTTTAGACCCCTCTTGAGACAGTTTGTGTTAGTATTTTTTGATGACATATTGGTATATAGTCAGACCTTGGGAGATCATTTGCAGCACCTAAGGGTCACTTTGCATCTGCTTAGGCAACATCATTTGTTTGCCAAGATGTCTAAGTGTGTGTTTGGCAAGTCAGAGCTAGAATATTTGGGGCATACGGTGTCTGCCAAGGGGGTTTCAGCAGAGCCTACCAAGCTACAAGCTATCTCTACCTGGCCACTACCAACCACAGTCAGAGAATTGAGGGGATTTCTAGGTTCTCACTGGTTACTATAGACGATTTGTACAAAATTATGGCAGAATTTGTTCTCCACTTCATGGGTTACTCAGAAAGGGGTCTTTTGAATGGAAACCTGAAGCCACATCAGCCTTTCAACAATTAAAGGATGCAATGACCTCTGAACTAGTCTTAGCTTTGCCTAATTACCATAAACTTTTTGTTCTAGAATCAGATGCCTCTGGTACTGGATTGGGGGCTGTGCTCATGTAGGAGGGGCATCCCATAGCTTATTGGAGTAAGGGTTTATCAGCTAGGGGTCAAGCACTCTCTACTTATGAGAAGGAACTTATGGCAGTGGTGTTGTCAGTTCTTAAATGGATGTACTACCTGTTGGGTAGATCATTTCTCATTAAAACAGATCATTAGAGCTTGAAATACCTACTAGAACAAAGGGTGGGAACACCTTTTCAGTAGAAGTGGATCACCAAGCTATTAGGCTTTGATTATACAATAGCTTATAAACGTGGCAAGGACAACATAGCTGCAGATGCTTTATCCACGAAAGGAGAGTTGGCTAGTGCAGATGACCCCATAGCCACATTCCATGCCCTCTCTTGTGTTACAACCAGCTGGCTTGAGGAAGTAAAGTCAAGTTGGGAGATTGATGCTTCCCTCAAACAAATGATCCAAGACCTACATCAAGGGCACAATCGTTCTAGCTATGTGTGGGAGCATGATATTCTAACCTACCATGACAGGTTGGTGGTGGGAAATACACTGGGAAGAAATTGATACATGAGTTCCACTCTTCTTCACCGGGAGGTCATTCGGTGTAAGCAAGACAGCTTAAGAGATTACAAAAAAATTCTATTGGAAGGGACTCCAGCAAGATGTGGCTCTTATTATTTCAGAATGTGACACTTGTCAGAGGTTTAAAAGTGAAAATGTCAAATACCCAGACCTTTTGCAACCTCTTCCCATTCCTAACAGGACTTGGTCTGATATCTAAATGGATTTTATAGATGGCCTACCAAATTCCCAAGGGAAGACTGTGATCTTTGTGGTAGTGGACAGGCTAACAAAATATGGGCACTTTATGGCTTTATCCCATCCTTATTCTGCAAAAGATGTGGCCCAAGTGTTCTTTGATCATGTGTTTAAACTGCATGGCCTACTGTTAGCACCTTGATCTTTCAAGCGTGCTAACGCTGACTTAGGTGGCACCTTGCACCCAAGTTAGGCAAAATGAGGACAAGGCATGAGTAGGAGGCATGCCGTGGCAAGGTGAAGTGTTGGCCGGTGTCAACACAAATCGTCGAGTAAGCTATGATGGTTGCACGTGAAGGCCCAAGATATATTGTGGCATGGATGCATGAAGTTGCAGCAAGCTTGTGGGGCAAAGCAGTCAGGAATTTGACTAAGGCATTGAGTTGGGGCATAGTGACGAATTTGGCTAAGGCATGGATAAGAACAAGCGCTATTCGGTGAGTTACATTCAAAGACATGTTGCCGGGCATGCATGGACAGTGTTCCAAGCAGAATTGACGGCCAGTTATTTCCAGCAAGCAAGGCCAAGCAGTTACTTGATGTGCTGGCGGATTATGGGCAAGCCAACACAACCCTAGGCAGTTTGGGATGTCAACTGCAGATCATGGGCAGTTACCATGATCTCATGTATGCTGTATTTTCGTATTCCTGATTGTAAGCCTACTTAGGCACTTCATTTTCGAGTCTAAGGCAGAGGGGGATGTTCTGTCTAGTACTCTAAGGTGTTTCCTTGTATTGTTAGTGCAATAAAAGGTTGGGACGGTTCCCGTAAACGTGTGTATGCTTGCTAGACGTTCATAGTCATTTTGTGTGTGTGTGTAAACACTTGTTGGCTGAATCAAGTTGCTGGGAACTTGGTGCCATCACGGGAAAAATTCTGAGTTGGTTTTTAACCCCGTGACAGTTTGGTATCAGAGCTCCGGGTTCGAAGCATGGCGAATGCTGCGATGGACGCACTGCAGGAACGAGTTACACAGTTGGAAAAGCTTGTTGGTGCCGATGAATCTGATGAGGAAGTCACCTTGGTGGATCGTTTGGATGCCGTGTTGAGTTCGATCGAGTCCCATAAATTGGCTCACGAATCACACGTCACTCAGACCGAAGCCAAGTTCGCGGAGATGATGGCAGATGTGGCAAAGCTCTCAGATGGCATGAAGGACAAAGTTTCCAATATTGAATCAGACTTGTTGGTGGTAAAGAGGGCCTTTCTCGGTCGCTCAGACGGTCATGATAATCGTGTTAACATGAAGGTTCCCGAACCAAAGGCTTTCGGCGGTACCCGAAATGCCAAGGAGTTGGAAAACTTTCTGTGGGATATGGAGCAGTATTTCCCTGCTGCTCGTGTTCCAGAGGGAGAAAGGGTGACAATTACAGCGATGTATCTCACTGGGGATGCGAAGCTCTGGTGGAGAACTCGGTCGGAGGATGAAGTTCGTCCAAAGATTGAGACGTGGGAGTCGCTGAAAAAGGAACTTAAGGAGCAGTTCCTTCCTTGCAATGCTTCATGGCTTGCAAGGGAATCACTGAAACGATTGAAGCATACGGGTACGGTGCGAGATTACGCGAAGGAATTCAGTTCTCTGATGTTGGACATCAAGAACATGTCGGAAGAGGATAAGTTGTTCAATTTCATGTCGGGTCTGCAGAATTGGGCACAATTGGAACTACGAAGGCTGGGAGTTAAAGACTTGCAATCGGCTATGGCCACTGCCGACGGTTTGGCAAATTTCAAACTGAAAACAAGTCCAACTCTTTTGAATCCAGCAGTTCGAAATCGAAAGACAAGAACAAGAAGAAGGATGAGAAGAAAGCTGGTTCAAAGAAGTGGGACAAGGGTCAGAAATTCAAGTCCGTGGAGGACGATAAACGGCAAGACAAAGGGAACTTCAGAAAGGGGTGTTTCATTTGCCAAGGGCCCCTTCGGGCTAGGGATTGCCCGAAATGCGAAAAGCTTAATGCTATTTGCTATTTGCTTGGATGATGGGAACAATGGGGATCCAGACTCGGATAGTCATGTCCGTGTCAACCCTTTGCAGTTGCTGAACGTGATTCATGCAGACAAGGCTTCGCCTTCACAACGATCAGGTTTGATGTACGTTAAAGTGATGCTTTGTAATACTGATGTGTTGGCTATGGTGGACACAGGCGCCACACACAGTTTCGTTTCAGAAGGGATAGCGCAGTCGCTAGGTTTAAAAGTTGTCGAAAGTTCCAGTAGAATCAAGATGGTGAATTCCACTGCACAAGCGGTGCATGGAGCAACGAGTAACATCTCTTTGAAAGTTGGTAACTGGAGCGGGCGGATTGACTTGATGGTGTATCCGCTTGATGACTTTGAACTCATATTGGGGAATGAGTTCTTCTTGGCTGCGAAAGTGGTTGTGATGCCATATCTCGGTGGGATTTTAATTGCTGATGAGAAACAGCCCTGCTTTGTGCCGCGACATGTGAAAGACAAGCGGATCAGAGAAGGGGCGGGTGGTTGGATATCGGCAATTCAAGTACAGAAAGGGCTAAAGAAGGGGGAAGCGACTTACCTTGCTGCACTGGTTGAGATCAAGCCAGATGTGCAAGTCGAAGTCCCGGACGAAGTGGCTGATTTGTTGAAGGAGTTTGCAGATGTGATGCCTCCAGAATTGCCAAAGTCCCTTCCTCCAAGGCGTGCTACGGATCATAAGATTGAGTTGGTACCAGGTGCTAAGCCTCCAACTAAAGCCCCTTATCGGATGGCTCCTTTGGAACTTGTGGACGGCCCGCGGAAATAGGTCCGGTTTCGCGTTCGAAAAGATTGTGATTGTTAGAGTCGCCACCCGGATTTTAGGTCCGAACCCGAGAAACCGATCAAAAATATGACTCATTTGCCCATTTGAAAAAGATTTCACTGATCATGGCGGAACCAAAGATTTCTCGGATTCGGGGGTTTGGTTACGAGAGGGGAAGGGTTTTACGGCACCCCTCTCGCCCGGTCCGTGAACCGGTCTCTACTCGACATTTTGTGGGATTTTGAAAATATTTGGAATTCGATTTATTCACGAAAATGAGGAATCGGGGATGGGAACCACCAAACAACAATATATACAAGAAAGATACGAATTTACGGTGAATACTTGTGCACTTGATCTACATGAATAATGGTGATGAAAATAACAAAAATTACTACCAATATTCACAGAAATAAATTACAACAGAAATGGTACATTCAACCCAAGGAATTATGAACATGGAACTTTAACAAACTGTCTTGCAATCTGGATCCCAGAATGGGGATTGAGCGCTCAAAGGTGATGGCTTGAGCGCTCAATCTCTTCAAACCAACTTGAGCGCTTAATGCTGTTGGATTAAGCGCTCAAACCAGTTTCTGGTTTTTGTGAATTTAACACTTTTTACAACTTCTTTACAAGATCAAACATTTATCAAACGTTTTCCAAGGAGAATCAAATAGGAGCAGACGGATTGATCTCTTAAAGAATGATGAAAAGAGTATAATCACAACAAATTAACAAAGAAATGCTTGAAAATGGAGGAGTGAGAGAGGGATCCAGATCCTAAGCACAGAAATAACAACTCACACACACCAGAAATATACTAAATCAAGATCCATCATTGAAACAGTTAATAATGTGCAAATAAGCCAAGAACAGCTTGAGCGCTCAAAGGTATGGCCTTGAGCGATCAAGGCACAATGTGGCTTTCTGATTTCTGACCTTGTAGGCTCATTTCAAGTATGAGACCAAAACAGTGATTTTCACATGATTTTCTACCTTTTCGGCTATGATCAAGGCTTGAACTTGTGGTTTGATGAATGGATGGGTAGTGGCTGTGTTTATGAACTATAGATAAAGTATTTTGGACAGAGGAGTGTGAGTGTAGGGCTGATTGAATGATTGATTGAGTGGATGATGGAGTATTTGAGCTTAAAATGGTGATTTTGGCTTGGATGAGGTGGGTTTTGATGGAAGAGCTAGGTTTGGACGAAATTGATGGAATGTATGGGTTGTAAAATGGCTTATTAGAGTGAGAGAGGGGCTGTTGTAGTTGGTTTTTCAAAGACCCATGTGTTGTAGGCCTTTCAAAGAAGGTTTTTGGGTGTTTTGGAGGTTGAAGATGATGGAGGATGGTGGCTATGGAGGGGAGAGAGGCTAAAACGTGATTGAAGTGATGAGAGAGAGTGGGTTTGATCTGATGGGGGGAGAAAATGGAGTAGGGGCAGCCAAGAGGGTGAGTGAGGGAGTGGAGGAGGTTTATATAGAGAGAGAAATGGGAGGGAAATGAGTTTAATTTTTGAACTGGGTTTGGGGGGTGATTGAGGGGATGTTCAAGGGTCTAGGAAGTGTATTTAGACAGTAGAAAACATAGGTGGACGCTCCTCTTGCAGTAGAATATCATGATTAGATGCTCTGCAGAAAACTGATCTGGATCAGAGTTGAGCGCTCAAAGCCATAGGATTGAGCGCTCAAGGTGGTTTTTAGGGTTTGAGCGCTCAAGGTCCAGGGCTTGAGCGCTCAAGGCTGTTGCTCAAAAGGTAAAACTTTGCGGGGCCGTCCCGGGTGCTACCGAACTCCGTTTCGTGCGTGGTTTGAAGCGTTGGAAAGCTTGTCGAGTGTACTTTCTAACCCAAGTGGTTTGAACCCAAGATAATTTGTACATCCAAGTATGTGACCATTTTACCCTCAGAAGGTCGGGAAAACAAGTCATTTTGGTAAAACGGACACATCTCCCTCATTTCAAAATGGATTGAGACGTATTATATATCAATAAATAGGGTTTTGAATGTACTAGAAGACGGTGTAGGCTTGGGTTTGTTTTGAAATGGTTTATGGATGGTTTGAAGGGTATTTTGGTCATTTTGGTTGGTTTAAGGTTGTTCTAGGAGGGTTTAGAATGGTTTAGGATGGTTCGGTGAGTTCAAGCCTTGTTCTTAGCCTCGAGGTATGCACGATTGGTCTATTTCATCATCGGGATTGCTCGAGCGCATCCTGGGTTCAAAATCGGGGTGTCTACAGTTGCCCCTCTTGGACGGGACTCGATGCCATTGATTTGGTATGAGTGATGTCCAAGACATAGACAACCCGACTCATTCCCCGCGATACATCTCAAGTCACAAAGGAAAACTTTAAAGATCAATCGGTCGTGCCACTCAGGCTGCCTACGTACCCCATTGTAGGGATCAGACCGGCATAGTTGCTGGGGGCATATGCAAACAAATGCAACGGGTTCTCCTGTCCCTCAGGACGATTGATTAAAAAGTTTGGTCCCTCAGGACGATTGATTTAAAAAGTTTTGTCCCTCAGGATGATTGATTTAAAAAGTTTTGTCCCTCAGAATGATTGATATAATGCGAATCGACGAGCCTTCCCGGGTCGTGAAACGCCAAACAAACGAATTATGCAAATCAACGAGCCTTCCCGGGTCGTGAAATGCCAAACAAACATGCGAATCAACGAGCCTTCCCGGGTCGTGAAACGCCAAACAAATGAATTATGCAAATCAACGAGCCTTCCCGGGTCGTGAAATGCCAAACAATTATGCGAATCAACGAGCCTTCCCGGGTCGTGAAACGCCAAACAAATGAATTATTCAAATCAACGAGCCTTCCCGGGTCGTGAAATGCCAAACAATTATGCGAATCAACGAGCCTTCCCAGGTCGTGAAACGCCAAACAAATAAATTATTCAAATCAACGAGTCTTCCCGGGTCGTGAAATGCCAAACAATTATGCGAATCAACGAGCCTTCCCGGGTCGTGAAACGCCAAACAAACGTATTATGCAAATCAACAAGCCTTCCCGGGTCGTGAAATGCCAAACAAACATTCGAATCAACGAGCCTTCCCGGGTCGTGAAACGTCAAACAAATGAATTATGCAAATCAACGAGCCTTCCCGGGTCGTGAAATGCCAAACAATTATGCGAATCAACGAGCCTTCCCGGGTCGTGAAACGCCAAACAAATGAATTATGATTTTACGTGAATCGTCAAGCCTTCCCGAGTCGAAACACTAAAAGCAAATGATGGTGACTATGATTGTGATTGTGATTGTGATTGTGATTGTGATTGTGATTGTGATTGTGATTGTGATTGAGTGTAGCTACCCTCTGAACAACGGCAAGGCTAAATTTAATGGGGCTATCCCTTGAGCAACAAGATAACCAATGATAAGATGATTGTCTACTAAGCAACGAGACAATCGAGGAAATGTGATTGCTTACTGAGCAAAGAGGCAATCAATACGCTATTGAACTAAACACATAAATGTGATGGTCTTAGCGGCACAATGGTTCATCAACAACAAATTCTCAGAACAACTGATTAAATGCACTAACTGGTTAAACAAATATACTCAAACAACTTGACATGATTGATGTACACAATAAATGATTGATTGATTGAATGCACCAGCTAGGCGGCTTTTCAATGATTATCCCAAATGACTTGACCATGCTGGTTTTGAAATTAATTTTGAAAAAGGTGACCATTTCTGGTTTTGAAATTAATTTTGAAAAGGTGACCATTTCTGGTCTTGAAATTAATTTTGAAAAGGTGACCATTTCTGGTCTTGAAATTAATTATGAAAAGGTGACCATTTCTGGTCTTGAAATTGATTGAAAAAGTTGTCCCTCAGGATGATTGGTTGAAAACTGTCCCTCAGGACGATTGATTGATTTAAAACTTGTCCCTCAGGATGATTGGTTGAAAACTGTCCCTCAGGACGATTGATTGATTTAAAACTTGTCCCTCAGGATCATTGACTTAAAAGTTGTCCCTTAGGACCATTGATTTAAAAGTTGTCCCTCAGGACGATTGATTTAAAAGTTGTCCCTCAGGACGATTGAGGACGATTGATTGAAAACTGTCCCGCAGGACGATTGCATGCGACTCGTGCATCGACACTCGACGACAACAACGACAACATTCCTTCTTTAAAAAAGTAGGAGGCTCAATGGGTGGCTCTTTTGCTTTACTGTCTTTCCCTTGAGGCCAAGGTTTGGGTTGGAGCTTAGCAAAACTTGGGTTTTGGATTGGTTTGAGGCTTTTAGGCTTCTATGCCCCAGTCCTGGATTTGGGTGTATGCTTCCCCCAGAAATGGCATTAGGCTGACATGCCCCATAGATGATGATCCTCAATTCTGATTTTCTTTCTCGGCTCTGCTGATGGTTTTGACAACCAATTGACCATGTACCCAAACACGGGTTCTTTGATGCATTGAAATCGTTTCCACGAGTCAAGGATAGACAAGATTAAGACTACATGATTGACTGTTTGACAAAGAGGTGGATTTTTACAAGGCCGAGGAATTTGATCGGCCTTTTGGACAAAAGGATGGACATTGATGAGACCGACAAGGCCAAGGAATTTGATCGGCCTTTTTGACAAAAGGATGTACATTGATAAGACAGACAAGGCCAAGGAATTTGATCGACCTTTTTGACAAGGGGGTGGATTGTGACAGACAAGGCTTGGGGAATTTGATTGACCATGTTGACATGACGGATATGAGCAACTATGTGAATGGCTTGATTGGGGTGCCTCGAGTGAGCAAAGGTTGATACGGAAGAACATGTCAACTCGAAGGGTATGGAAGACTATGCTGACCCAAAGTTTCTGAAAGATTGCAACCATGCTTCACCATTGATGTCGAAATTGTCATGATAAAATTAGATTTTGATTTTGTGATTGTTTTACTCCGTCAAGTGATGTTCATTCAAATCTACAATAAAACACAAGATTTCTTGTCGTGAACCCATGCCCCAGATTGCTGATGATACCTCATTGATTTTCCTTCAAAATGCCCAAGTTTAGAGGGCTGCTGATGAAGACTCGTTGATATGCCCCAGTTTGGATTTTTGTTTTGCACGACGCCAGTATTTGCACAATGCTTTGACTTTTTCAAGGGAGATTAGACTGTTCCCTTTTGACTTGAATTCTCACTATCAAGTTGCACTTTCCAATCTGAAAGGACTTTTATCTAGGTTATGATGGGGCCAAGGTTATGGGCTTAACAAAGGAAGGATTATAGGCTCAAAACATCTCATTTTTCCTCGGGGTTATTTGAGCTAGCAGCTATCTTGGACTTTTTGTACCATTTTTGCTTCTGATGGGTGCTTTCATGTGCTTCTTCTTGCTTTAAATGAGCACTTCTTTTCATTCGTTTCAAATTTCTTCAGTGTTCTTCATCTTGTTGCACCCTTGTATTTGACAAGCCTATGAGTTTGGCACTTTCATTCTTGTGATACTTTGAATCTTCAAGCGCTTATATCCTTGGCACTTTCATTATGCTGGCTGTCATGTGTTTGACACTTTCATATTTCTTGTTTCACCCCAGTGTGGGGGATAGTTGCCTAGCTGGGTTCTTTTTCAAGGAAATTGATTCAGGCTCAAAAGGGCTTTGCAATGGATATTTATGTGGGGAATCAAACAAAGAATGCCTTTCTTCATTTTGAATTGTGCAACTTGATGTGGAGAACTCATGCTTGCTCTAACTTTTGCCTAGATCTCATTTTGAAGTTTGATCTAGCGAGCTTCTTGCCTTAACTTTTGCCTAGGCCTCCCTTGCGGGTTTTCGACCTAGTAGGCTTTTCTTGTGTCAAAGCATTGCTTCTTGATGCCATTGGGGAATGGTCCCTTGGAAATCCTCCTTGTGCGGGGCAAGAGTTCAATCCAAATCCATCTCGTGTTTTGAAGTGATTATCATGTTTCTCAAATGATGGTGGAAAACAATTCCAAGTTGAGGTATTATTACAAAAATCCAAGTTTACGATTGACAATTTTAACACAACGGCGGACAACATTGATTTTTGATAGTTACGACCGAACCGCGAAGGGTTGCCTACGTATCCCTTTGCAAGGAATCAGGTCGCGCGTAGTTCAGGACTACAAAGTTGACTCTATTTTTGGTCTTTTTCTTTTTTGACAACAACAACAAGTCATTACAGACTCGAACATAAAAACACATAGACAAGGAAGGCAAAAACATAAACAGACTCGAAACACAAACTGACTCAATTTGAAGTGAAAACTTGACTCGACACTTGAAATTTTCCAAGACTCGTGGAAGATTGAACTAATGCATGGCCATTGATGGTTCATTGATTCGACGAGGTATTCAGCTTCGCCAGTGGTGCAGAGATGGATCCGTTGTCAATGAGATCTTGAATCTTGTGGCGGAGGCGTTGGCATCTCTTGGTAGGGTGACCGGGTGTTTGATGATAGATGCAAAAGGTATTTGGGTTGTAGGAAGGTGGGGGATTTTGTGGGGGTGGAGTTGGTTGAAGTGGTTTAAGGAAACCTGCCATGAGAAGCTCTTCATAAACCAAGGGCAAAGGAGCAGAGAGTTGGGAAAATTTTCTTCGTCGGCTTTGAGGGCGGTTGATTTGGGTTGTGACTTCATTGACTGGTTCAGTTTGGTTGGGATCATCGTTGGTGAAGCTTGAAGAGGCATTTTTAGTGGAAGTGAGGCTGATTTGATTGATGCCGAGGTTTTGTTTATGCTGAGGCATGGGTTTTAATATGGTGTTGGACTCGAGCGGCAGAAGAGAGATGGTTTTATCGTCAATGAGATCTTGAATCTCGTGACGAAGGCGTTGACAATCATCGGTAGCATGATCGGGCACTTGATGGAAGGCACAGAAGGCTTTTGGGTCGTGGTAAGCTGGAAGCTTTTGAGGTAAAGGAGTTGGAGAGAGTGGTTTAAGAAGACCGGCCATGAGAAGCTCCTCATAGACCGAGGACAGGGGTGTGGGGAATTGGGAGAATTTTCTTGGTTGGCTTTGAGGGCGGTTGATTTGGATTGTGGTCGTGGTTGGTTTAGCTTTGTTGATGGTGCTGGTTGTGAAGTTGGGGTTGATATTTGTGGAGCTGGGGGTGACTTTTGCATTGTTGTTGGTAAATGGTGTTTTGGCCTTCTCGGAGTAGACCTTTTCGCCTTCGGGGGTGAGGTGGTCCTTTTCGACGTCCCAGTGGTGCATCTCTATAGGTTTGAATCCTTTAATGATAGATTCCTCTAGTTCAGAGATCTTGGCCAAAGCTGCAGCCATTTCTGGGCTTTTTCCGGGTCGTTGGAGGTCCTCTTGGAGCTTTGGGAGACGGTCATGGACGTCTTGCACCATGATCATGAGCTGGGTGATTTGATTGCCCAGGTTGTTCACAACCATCTTGAGTCCTTCGATTTCAGCTGGAACATCCATGTCTTGAGGTTTGGGTTGAGTCAACTTCTGCTCGTGAAGTTGTAAGGCTTCTTTCTTGGATCAATGGCTTGGGACTGACAATAAAGCAAAAAGGTCAAATTCAGATTGTGCCCTTGGTTTTATTGAAGGAAATGTCGTTCATTGTGTCGTTGTCATGTCGTCCTAAGATCTGGATTACCGGTCTCGGTCTCACTTAAGGCATTGCACGGATGTGCGAAACAACAACCACAGGTAAGTCGTGACAGGCAGGTTAAATCCCAATCGTCGTGGAATCAGAGCCAATCTCCTTATAGACTATCCGAGACAGAGCAATAAGGTTGTTGAAATCCGGATACGAATGCACTTAAGGCTAGCCCGAGACACGGGGAGCCGTTCGAGCACGGCAAACACTGGAGGTATCTCAAACTCCGTGGATTTAAAGTCTCCTAGACTGACATCTATCCTATAGATTATGCTGAGGTTAGCCTACGGTTAGTCTACCGGTTTCAAATCTCACTTAGAGCCATTGCACAGCAGATTGAATCAACACCACGGGTAGGTCATTTACTCGGCAGCTACGGCTTTTCAACCTATAGCCTAAATGTTGAAGCCGCAACCGTTATCCTTTCTTGACCATCCGAGACAAAGCAATATAGGTGTGCAACCCAGATACTAATGACTCCAAGGCTAGTTCGAAACACGGGTAGCCGTTTGGGCACGACCAACACCGGAGGTATCTAAAACTCCGTGGATTTAAAGTCTCCTGGACTTCATGTACAACCTATGGTTAATCTATCGGATTCAAAACTCACTCAAGGTCATTGCACAGATAATCGATCAACACCCCGGGTAAGCCTTTACTCAGCGTAACACTTTTCTTGACCATCCGAGACAGAGCAATTTGGATGTTGCGACCCAGATACAAATGACCTCAAGGCTAGTTTGAATCACGGGCGGCCGTTCAGGCACGGCCAACACCGGAGGTATCTCATACTCCGTGGATTTAAAGTCTCCTAGACTGAATTCGACAGCTTTGGAAGATTGCCCCAATCCTCAAGTTTTCTTTTAAGTGATAAGTCCCTGATATCGGATGATCGGATTTGGGAAATTCTGATCCACACGAATTTCGACAATGATCTAAGATCAGATGCCTAAGGGCGATAGACCCTCCTCGGGCCAATGTCCCTTAAACCTGTTTAGATCAGTGTTAGGAATTTTGATGGTCCAAATTTTCCCACGTCCGGTCATCCTAAAGGCTTACTCGTAAGAACAACGCGCATATGGGATGCACGACTCATCATCGGGCCAAGGCAACCTCCTACTAACTGCAGAGGCACTAAAACAAAACGGGATATTTACACGAAATATCTATACAAACAACGCTCGCGACGACTGCATTCGACAACTTTGGAAGATTGCCCCAATCCTCAAGTTTTCTTTTAAGTGACAAGTCCCTGATATCGGATGGTCGGATTTGGGAAACTCTGATCCACACAAATTCCGACAATGATCTAAGATCGGATGCCTAAGGGCGATTGACCCTCCTCGGGCCAATGTCCCTTAAACCCATTTAGATCAGTGTTTAGGAATTTGATGATCCAAATTTTTCCATGTCCGGTCATCCTAAAGGCTAACTCGTAAGAATAACGCGCATATGGGATGCACGACTCATCATCAGGCCAAGGCAACCTCCTACTAACCGCAGAGGCACTAAAACAAAACAGGATATTTACACGAAATATCTATACAAACAACGCTCGCGACGACTATATACAATGTTGTAGACACCCCAATTTTGAACCCGAGATATGCCCGAGCTTTTCCAATGATGAAACGGGCCAATCATGATTACCTGGAACTTGTGAGTTTGACTTGAACTTGATCAAAATTAACCAAACAGCAACCAAAACAGCTCAAACCAACCCAAACAGTGTTGAACCAAGCCAAGCCAACAATTTGCCATCAAGCACCTTGAGCGCTCAAGCCCCTGGCTTTGAGCGCTCAACCCAGGGAAAGCTCCTTGAGCGCTCAAGCCCGTGGCTTTGAGCGCTCAACTCTGATCCAGTCAGCAACCTGCCGAATATCTAATCATGAGATTTTCTGCATGGGAGCGTCTGGGGATGATTCTCTACGATCTATATACGTACATACACCCCACTAACTCCAGAAATACACAAAAAATACTCCCAAATACAAAAACCCACTCTTTCTCTCTCTCTCTTCCTCCCACTCACTCTATAAAATCCACCCTCCACCCCCGGTTTTGGGGGTTAACCATTCTCACACTCCACTCAAAACTCTCCGAAATTCGATCATCTCTCTCTCTCTACAAAACCACTCTTCCAACCATCAAAACCGTTTGCAAAACCACTCATCAAATCCGAAATTGAGTCCTTGATCATCAACCAACCTCCCGCATTGTCTAATTCGTTCATAATACAAACAAAAGCATCCACAATCATTCATCCCCAAGCCCAGAATCAAGTCCAAACTTCAAGTATTTCCGAAAGGTAGTCAAAATGTGATGAATCCACTGTTTTGGTCCATCTGAGGAGGACCAGTGAGTTCAAGCAAGTTCTTTGTACTTGACTTGAACTCACAGAGGTCTAAACATTGTTCTAAAACCTTTTTCAAATCTGCAATTGTAACGGGGGTTGAGCGCTCAAGCCTCAGACCTTGAGCGCTCAAGTCCAGTTCTGAACAGTTCCTGTTTTGCAAGCTTTTATACCATCTCTTGGCTTTGATCATTGTTTAATGGTTATCTGTGTTCATGTGACTCTCAAAACAGTCTATCTTTATTTCCAAAACACATGCATGAACATTTGTTAACTACATTGTGATGATCAAAGACCAATATCTTTGTAAAATTCCATTTTAAATGCAAAACAGTGACTGGATCTTCTTTCTTTACTCTTGTTCGAAATGTTTAAGGTCCTGAGAATCATCGATCATCCCTTTTTTAGTCAGAAATCAGAGAGCAGAAGGGCTTGAGCGCTCAAGGTCATTAACTTGAGCGCTCAAGTCGTTTCTCGGCATTTGTGTTGATTATTTGTTGTTTCGATGATGGACCATGGACTGGCTTGTTAATAATGTGTGTGTGTTGTTACCATAAGTGTTTAGAGTCTGGATTTCTCTTTTACTTCTCCATTCAAAAGTCTTTTCTTTTAAATCTATGGGGATCCTTCTCGTTTCCCATTCTTTTGAGGATCAATCCGTTTGTTTTATCTGACTTCCTTTAAAAAAAAATGTTTAATCAACGTTGATCCTGTAATGAATGAGAAGAGAAGCTGTTAAAAAGAGAGTAAAATCACAGAAGCCTGGAACTGGATTGAGCGCTCAAACCATGGGCCTTGAGCGCTCAAGCTGGTTTAACGGGTTTGAGCCCTCAAGCCTCTGTCTTTGAGCGCTCAACCCCCTATTCTGGAATCCAGTTTTGCAAAATAGTTTGTTGGGCCTCAATGTTTGTACCTTCTGGGTTTGTTGTATACTTTCTGTAATTTCACATTTCTTTGAAAATATTTGTAAGAGTTCCACTTATCATAATTATCATCATTCATGTAGATCATGTGCACAAGCATCCACTTTAAATTTATGTTTTCTCGTTGTTTACGTGATTCCCATCCCCGTTTCCCTATGTTGTGAACAAATCGAATTTCGAATATTCTTTAAAATCCCACGAAACATTGAGTAGAGACCGGTTCACGGACCGGGCGAGAGGGGTGCCGTAAAACCCTTCCCCTTTCGTAACCAAACCCCCGAATCCGAGAAATCTTTGGTTTTATCAAGATCAGTGAAATCCTTTTCAAATGGGTAAACGAGTCATCTTTTTATCGGTTTCTCAGGTTCGGACCTAAAATCCGGGTGGCGACTCAAACAATCAATCTTTTCGAACGCGAACCGCACCGAATCTCAGTGGGCCGTCCACAAATGCAAATGCATGAATGCAACATGGCATGGCGAGGAAAGCAGTAACACATAGAATGTTAACATGATGGAGTATGTAAACTTAACGCACGGGTGGGTTGCTAAACGTGGGGTTCTATGGCTAATTACATGCAAAAGGCTAGTTTTGGTCACCGAGGGTACCCCGGACTCAAAATCAAAACCGCCTCCTACCGTTAAAAACGATAGTGACGATGTGATTTATCACGGTCGAGGGCTGCTGGGCATTTCGGGATTCCCTGTCACCGGCAAGCCGGGCAGGATTGCCAAAACACGCCAGCGGGGCTAAGAACTATGCAAGTGCAATGCAAAATCAAATTTCAAAAATTTGAAAAATCCCACAAAACATCTTTCGAATTAAACCCGCTTTGATTAACACATATTTCAATAAAATTACACAAGTGTAATAAAAATTGCACAAGCGTAATTAAATAAAATATATATTAACCAATATCCCCAGCAGAGTCGCCAGCTTGTGGACGGCCCGCGGAAATAGGTCCGGTTTCGCGTTCGAAAAGATTGTGATTGTTAGAGTCGACACCGGATTTTAGGTCCGAACCCGAGAAACCGATCAAAAATATGACTCATTTGCCCATTTGAAAAAGATTTCACTGATCATGGCGAAACCAAAGATTTCTCGTATTCGGGGGTTTGGTTACGAGAGGGGAAGGGTTTTACGGCACCCCTCTCGCCCGGTCCGTGAACCGGTCTCTACTCGACATTTTGTGGGATTTTGAAAATATTTGGAATTCGATTTATTCACGAAAATGAGGAATCGGGGATGTGAACCACCAAACAACAATATTTACAAGAAAGATACGAATTTACGGTGAATACTTGTGCACTTGATCTACATGAATAATGGTGATGAAAATAACAAAAATTACTACCAATATTCACAGAAATAAATTACAACAGAAATGGTACAATCAACCCAAGGAATTATGAACATGGAACTTTAACAAACTATCTTGCAATCTGGATCCCAGAATGGGGATTGAGCGCTCAAAGGTGATGGCTTGAGCGCTCAATCTCTTCAAACCAACTTGAGCGCTCAATGCTGTTGGATTAAGCGCTCAAACCAGTTTCTGGTTTTTGTGAATTTAACACTTTTTACAACTTCTTTACAAGATCAAACATTTATCAAACGTTTTCCAAGGAGAATCAAATAGGAGCAGACGGATTGATCTCTTAAAGAATGATGAAAAGAGTATAATCACAACAAATTAACAAAGAAATGCTTGAAAATGGAGGAGTGAGAGAGGGATCCAGATCCTAAGCACATAAATAACAACTCACACACACCAGAAATATACTAAATCAAGATCCATCATCGAAACAGTTAACAATGTGCAAATAAGCCAAGAACAGCTAGAGCGCTCAAAGGTATGGCCTTGAGCGATCAAGCCACAATGTGGCTTTCTGATTTCTGACCTTGTAGGCTCATTTCAAGTATGAGACCAAAACAGTGATTTTCACATGATTTTCTACCTTTTCGGCTATGATCAAGGCTTGAACTTGTGGTTTGATGAATGGATGGGTAGTGGCTGTGTTTATGAACTATAGATAAAGTATTTTGGACAGAGGAGTGTGAGTGTAGGGCTAATTGAATGATTGATTGAGTGGATGATGGAGTATTTGAGCTTAAAATGGTGATTTTGGCTTGGATGAGGTGGGTTTTGATGGAAGAGCTAGGTTTGGACGAAATTGATGGAATGTATGGGCTGTAAAATGGCTTATTAGAGTGAGAGAGGGGCTGTTGTAGTTGGTTTTTCAAAGACCCATGTGTTGTAGGCCTTTCAAAGAAGGTTTTTGGGTGTTTTGGAGGTTGAAGATGATGGAGTATGGTGGCTATGGAGGAGAGAGAGGCTAAAACATGATTGAAGTGATGAGAGAGAGTGGGTTTGATCTGATGGGGGGAGAAAATGGAGTAGGGGCAGCCAAGAGGGTGAGTGAGGGAGTGGAGGAGGTTTATATAGAGAGAGAAATGGGAGGGAAATGAGTTTAATTTTTGAATTGGGTTTGGGGGGTGATTGAGGGGATGTTCAAGGGTCTAGGAAGTGTATTTAGACAGTAGAAAACATAGGTGGACGCTCCTCTTGCAGTAGAATATCATGATTAGATGCTCTGCAGAAAATTGATCTGGATCAGAGTTGAGCGCTCAAAGCCATAGGATTGAGCGCTCAAGGTGGTTTTTAGGGTTTGAGCGCTCAAGGTCCAGGGCTTGAGCGCTCAAGGCTGTTGCTCAAAAGGTAAAACTTTGCGGGGCCGCCCCGGGTGCTACCGAACTCCGTTTCGTGCGTGGTTTGAAGCGTTGGAAAGCTTGTCGAGTGTACTTTCTAACCCAAGTGGTTTGAACCCAAGATAATTTGTACATCCAAGTATGTGACCATTTTACCCTCAGAAGGTCGGGAAAATAAGTCATTTTGGTAAAACGGACACATCTCCCTCATTTCAAAATGGATTGAGGCGTATTATATATCAATAAATAGGGTTTTTAATGTACTAGAAGATGGTGTAGGCTTGAGTTTGTTTTGAAATGGTTTATGGATGGTTTGAAGGGTATTTTGGTCATTTTGGTTGGTTTAAGGTTGTTCTAGGAGGGTTTAGAATGGTTTAGGATGGTTCGGTGAGTTCAAGCCTTGTTCTTAGCCTCGAGGTATGCACGATTGGTCTATTTCATCATCGGGAATGCTCGAGCGCATCCTGGGTTCAAAATCGGGGTGTCTACAGAACTTGCTAAATTGAGGAAGCAGTTGACAGAATTGTTTGATGCTGGCTTGGTGCAGCCCTCTAAAGCTCCTTATGGTGCCCCGGTATTGTTCCAAAAGAAGCAGGATGGGTCTTTGCGAATGTGTGTGGACTATCGGGCGCTGAACAAAGTTACAATGAAGAACAAGTATCCTGTCCCGTTGGTGACTGATCTCTTTGATCGACTTTGCAAAGCATCCTACTTCACAAAGTTGGATCTCCGCGGGCTATTGGCAGGTTCGAGTTGCCGAGGGTGACGAGGAAAAGACCACGTGCGTTACTCGGTATGGTTCCTTTGAGTTTCTAGTCATGCCTTTCGGTCTTACAAATGCCCCTGCTACATTTTGTAATCTCATGAATGATGTCTTTTATGACTGTGTTGATCGATTTGTAGTCGTGTACTTGGATGATATTGTAATCTATAGTGAGTCTTTGGTAGATCACTTGACCCACCTTAGAGATGTGCTGTCTAGATTGAGAGAGCACAAATTGTATGTAAAGATGGAAAAGTGCGAATTTGCCTAGCAAGAAATTAGATTTTTGGGGCATGTAATCAGTAAGGGTCATTGTAAAATGGATAGGCAGAAGGTCCAAGCAATTTTGGATTGGCCACCGCCTACCAAAGTGTCCGAATTACGTTCTTTCTTGGGTTTGGCTAACTATTACAGGAAGTTCATCCACAATTACTCCAAGAAAGCAGCGCCTTTGACGGAGTTGCTCAAGAAGGAACAAAGTTGGCAGTGGGATGCGGGCTGCCAAGAGGCATTTGAAAAGCTTAAGGTTGCGGTGGCAAGTGAGCCGGTGCTGCGCTTGCCCAACTTTGAGTTACCCTTTGAAGTTCACACAGATGCATCGGATAAAGCTATCGGTGGGGTGCTGGTTCAGGAGGGTCATCCAGTAGCCTTTGAAAGCCGGAAGTTGAATGATGCAGAGCGGAAGTATTCTGCTCATGAGAAGGAAATGACGGCAGTGATGCATTGCTTGATAACCTGGCGGGTTTACTTGCTCGGGATGAAGTTTCTGGTATTGACGGACAATGTTGCTAACACCTTTTTCAAGGTGCAAAAGAAACTTTCACCGAGGCAAGCCCGTTGGCAGGAATACTTGGAGGAGTATGATTTTGAGTGGAAGCATAAGCCGGGGCGACACAATCAGGTTGCCGATGCACTTAGTCGCAAGGAAGTGCAAGAGTATGTGGCTGCTATCACTCGGGTTGAGTCAGATCTTGCGGACAGAATTCGGGGGAATGCCAAGACAGATGCTGAGTATCAACGGTTGGTTAAGCAAGTCGAAGAGGGCACTGTTCGTAGATATTGGCTTGAGGACGACCTTCTCCATGCCAAAGGAGATCGGCTGTATGTTCCAATACTTGGGGGATTGAGACAAGAGTTGCTAAGGAAAACACATGATCCACAGTGGGCTGGTCATCGGGGAAGGCATCGAATGTTGGCTTTGTTATCGAGATCTTATTACTGGCCAAAGATGGAGGATGATGTGGAAGCCTATGTCAAAACTTGTTTGGTGTGCCAGCAAGATAAGACGGAGCGCAAGAAAGAGGCCGGGTTGTTACAACCTCTACCAGTTCCCGAGAAACCATGGGTATGTGTGTCTATGGATTTCATTACTGGTTTACCTAAAGTTGATGGTATGTGTTCAATCATGGTGGTTGTTGATCGTTTCTCTAAGTATGCTGTGTTTATTCCTGCACCACATGAGTGTAATGCCGAAGTTGCTGCTGATTTGTTTTATAAGTTTGTGGTGAAGTACTTTGGGTTGCCGGAAGATATTGTGAGTGACAGGGATACAAGATTTACTAGTCGGTTCTGGACAGTTTTGTTCAACTTGATGGGTTCCGAGTTGAAATTTTCCACAGCAAATCATCCACAAACTGATGGGCAGACGGAACGGATCAATGCGCTGTTGGAAGAGTACTTGAGGCACTATGTTACAGCGAGCCAAAAGAATTGGGTGGAGTTGCTGGATAGTGCTCAGTTTTGCTACAACTCAGTTTTGCTACAATCTGCACAAAACTTCGGCGACTGGTTTGAGTCCATTTGAGTTGGCATCAGGCCAACAGCCCCTTACTCCTCAATGAGGTGGCAAGGACTCGTACGGGCGGTAGGTGTCCCGCTGCGTACAGATTTGCTCGGGCTAAGCATGAATTGCTTGAGGAAGCTAAGGTGGGGATAAGGTGTTGCTGAAACTTACTCTCCAAATCTGGAAGAAAATCAATGCCAAGACGAGGCATCGTGGCTTGATTCCGCGATACGATGGTCCCTTTGAAGTTGTAAAAAAAGTGGGGAATGTTGCTTATCGGTTGAAACTGCCGGAAAAGGCGGAGACTCTATGGCAGTTCGAAAAGCAAGTGGAGGAGTACCTACAAACCTTACCGACGAGGACGTCGGCCTCTTCTAGTGGGGGTCGTTTGTTAGCACCTTGATCTTTCAAGCGTGCTAACGCTGGACTTAGGGTGGCACCTTGCACCCAAGTTAGGCAGCGAGGACAAGGCATGCCGTGGCAAGGTGAAGTGTTGGCCGGTGTCAACACAGTCCCGTTATCGAGTAAGCTATGATGGTTGCACGTGAAGGCCCAAGACATATTGTGGCATGGATGCATGAAGTTGCAACAAGCTTGTGGGGCAAAGCAGTCAGGAATTTGACTAAGGCATTGAGCTGGGGCATAGTAACGAATTTGGCTAAGGCATGGATAAGAACAAGCAATTACCGGCAGTTACATTCAGCACATGTTGCTGGCATGCATGGACAGGTGTTCCAAGCAGAATTGACGGGCAGTTATTTCCAGCAAGCAAGGCCAAGCAGTTACTTGATGTGCTGGCAGATTATGGGCAAGCCAGCACAACTCTAGGCAGTTGGGGATGTCAACTGCAGATCATGGGCAGTTACCATGATCTCATGTATGCTGTATTTTCGTATTCCTGATTGTAAGCCTACTTAGGCACTTCATTTTCGAGTCTAAGGCAGAGGGGGATGTTCTGTCTAGTACTCTAAGGTGTTTCCTTGTATTGTTGGTGCAATAAAAGGTTGGGACGATTCCCGTAAACGTGTGTATGTTTGCTAGACGTTCATAGTCATTTTGTGTGTGTGTGTAAACACTTGTTGGCTGAATCAAGTTGCTGGGAACTTGGTGCCATCACGGGAAAAATTCTGAGTTGGTTTTTAACCCCGTGACACCTACCATCTACCATAGTGTCAGACAGGGATGTTGTATTCACAAACTAATTCTCGCAGGAACTCTTCACCTTGTAGGGGTGTGAGCTATGCCTCAGCACTGCTTATCACCCCCAATCTGATGGACAAACTGAAATTCTGAACAAATGTCTGGAAAATTACCTAAGATGTATGACTGCGGACTATCCCAAGCAATGGGCCAAATGGTTAACATTAGCTGAGTGGTGGTACAACACCACATACCATTCAACCATTAAAACTACACCCTACTTTGTAGTATATGGACAAGACCCACAAGACCATACATTCTGTATTTCCAGACCTTCAACAGTGGCAGAAGTGGCAAATTAGCTCAGAGAGAGGGCTGCTATTGTCAGGAAATTAAGGGAGAACCTCTCCCAGGCACATCAGAGAATGAAGTATTATGCTGATAAAGGCAGGTCTGAGAGGAGTTTTGAACTGGGAGATTGGGTATACATAAGGCTGCAACCCTATAAACAGACCACATTAGCCTTGCAGAGAAACATGGAGTTGTCTCCAAGGTTTTATGGTCCATTCCAGGTGTTACAAAGGATTGGGACAGTAGCATACAAATTACAACTACCAACAACTGCTAAAATTCACTCAGTTTTTCATGTATCCTTGCTCAAAAGGAAGCTTGGAGCCCATGTGGTAGCTCAACCTACTTGACCGTGTCGTGCCAGGTCAAAAATAAATATTTAATAACTAGGAGTTAACTTTTATTCATGAGAATAGCGGTTAAGTCCGAGTGTCGATCCACGGGGACAAATTGGCTGAGTTGCGTTAATTCCAATTAACTTCTAATTTAATTCAGTAAAAAGATGTTTGATTGGTTGTGAAATTGTTGAACTGAAGAGCGCAATACTTAAAAGTGATTTAAATTGATGGAGAGGGGATCTAGGGTTTAGAATCCACTCCACCCTCGTAACCACAACTTTCGCATAGATTAGGTTGATAATCGAATCACAATGGATTATCGCTAGGGCTTGCAATCCCCATCGATAATCGTCAAGAAAATATGTGTTTGTTAAAAGGCATAGACTATCCCGCAGCACGGACCGTCTCACAGTGCGGCACGATCCGTCTTACGAGCATAATCTATCTCAGAACTCCAAACACAACGTTGAAAACAATTATATGAACTGGTATTTGAAAGCCAACATACAAATACGCAATAGATTTGGACGAATAAAAATACGATTCCATTGATCTATGAAACCAAATTCTGAACATATAATTTGATTCGACCAACACCCTCACCTACACAAAATAGAATGGTTATTTGGTGTAGAGTTTCATCCTCCCCCTAGATAGGGGGTTTAGCCGGCCATGGAGAGAGTTGAAACGCTTGAAATCGAAGAACTCGCGAAGAACATGAAGAACAATGAGTTTCTCTCTCTAAAGTTGTCTCTCAATATAGTTAGGAACCCTAAAACAATGTTAGGAAGTTCTATTTATACTCGGAGACCAAAAAGTTACATAAAACGCATCCAAAACACTGATTTCCGTGTTCGTTCGACCGGACCAAAATATGGGTGATCCGGACCAGAGAAGTTGGGAGACGTACGAACCCGCCGGTATGCTTCGTCTAGACCAAGAATTTCCCCCGTCCGGACGAAGGGTGCTGCAAGGTAGGTTTTGCCGTGTTAAGTGCTGGTTTGGTCCAGGAAAGTGTTGGTCCGGTCCAGAGATGTTGCAACTTGAGTTTCCGCTCCTTTTTATTCCCATCTTCCCATCCTCGGCGCTTTAAAATCACTCCAAAACATGTTTTCCAAGTTCTCGAGCTTCTAAGACCTGAAACACCACAAACCAACTAACACTAATTAAGTAACAACCTAATTGGCTTAACAAAGTGTAAAGTAAAGAGGTTAAGTGGGTGCTTTTCAGCACCTATCACTACTCTTCCACCTGTTGGGCCTGAAGGCACATTTTAGCTAGAACCTATGGCTGTGCTGGACAAGAGGATGGTCGGACGTGGTAACAAGGTTGTGGTTCAATGGCTAGTCCAGTGGGTGAACTCTTTTCCGGAGGATGCAACATGGGTTGACTACTCTGAAATGCAGAAGAAGTATCCTCACTTTCAGCCTTGAGGATAAGGCTGTTTTTCAAGCCGTAGGGAATGTTATGATAATAAATGTAATACATATTTGAGGGTGTATTTTGTAATTTTTGTAATGTTAGGGAGAGTTAGTTAGGAGGTTGTTACAAAATAGTGGGAGGGAAAATAGTATAAGTAGGAGGAAGTCTCCCTTTACCTCTATGTTGATTTTACGTGAAATGCAATTCTTAGAACTCTCTCTCTCTCTCTCTCTCTCTCTCTCTCTCTCTCTCTCTCAGATGCCAAACTTCCTAAGAAATTCAAGCCCATAGACTTTGAAAAGTTTGACGGCACTGGTAATCCGAAGATTCATTTGCAAGCATATGTCGGGTCTCTGTCCATACAAGGTGTAGGAAAAGAATGGGTCAAATGTTCCATCAGTCCCTCATTGGGTCAGCTCTACAATGGTTCATGATGCTAGACGATTCAAAGAAGAAGAGTTGGGAAGACATTGGGACAGCTTTCATCTCACAATTCAATTACAATACTCAACTCAAAATGACCACTCGGGAATTGGAGTCAACCCGTATGGGGGCAAAAGAATCCTTCGTTGACTTTGTGAAAAGGTGGAGAGCCAAGGCAGTTCAAATGACTGAGCGACCTGCTGAAAAGGATCAAATTCGAATGATGATTCGGAACTTGCAACCAGCTTTAGCCAAACACTTGGTTGCATCTCAAGCAACGATCAATTTCGAAAGTTTCTTTGAAGCTGGCCTTGCCGTTGAAGAAGCAATACGTGACGGAATTTTAGAAAATGATGATTCAAATCCAAAAATCGAGAAGGTCTACTCCGAGGACAGCAACACCCTATATGCAAACACCTCCTCCAACTTCACAATCAACAGCACCAGCAAAGTCAAACCAACCAAGACCACAATTCAAATCAATTGTCCCAAAGACCAACCAAGAACATTTTCCACGCCCTTGTGCTCAGTTTATAAAAACAGATTTCCTTACCTCAAAAGCATCCATCAGACCACGATCTAGATGACTTTTGTGCCTTCCATGCCACTGCCACCGACACAAGATTTAAGACCTCATTGACAACAAATCCATTAGTGCTCCATTGGCGAAGCCGAACACCTTGCCAAACAAAATCAACCATCAAGGGCCATGCAACAATATGATCTTTCACGAATCTTGGGGGGTTTTCAAGTCTTGAGTCAAGTTTTCACTTTCTGTCAAGTCAATTTGTATTTCTAGTCTTTCACATTTTTGCTTTTGTCTCTGTCTTCAAGTTCAAGTCTGTAATATTTTGTCAAGAAAAAGGAAAAAATCCAAAAATAGAGTCAGCTTTGTAGTCCCGAACTACGCACGACCTGATTCCTGGTAAAGGGATACGTAGGCAACACTCAGTGGTTCAGCCGCATCATTCCGAAAATCAATGTCATCCCCCATTGCGTCAAAAATTGTTATAGTAAATTTGGGTTTTTGTGAATTGTTTTCCACCATCATTTGAAATCGTGATAATCAAAATGCAAGATGATTGAACCCTCACAAGAAGAAGGACATCCGAGAGGCCATTCCTTGATACTATCAAGAAGCAATGCTTTGATGCTGCAAAAAGCCTGCTAGGTTGAAAACCCGCAAGGACGGCCTAAGAAAAAGTTAAGGCAAAAAGCTCGCTAGATCAAAACTTCAAAATATGATCTAGGCAAAAGTTAGAGCATGCATAAGTTCTTTCTATCAAGTTGCGCAATTCAAAGTGAAGAAAGGCATTCTTTGCTTTTATTTCCCACATAAATATTCATTGCAAACCTCTTTGAGTCTGGATCAATTTCTTTGACAAAGAACCCAGCTAGGCAGCTATCCCTCACATTGAGGTGAAATTAAAGATATGAAAGTGTCAAACGCATGATTGTCAACAACATTTCAAAAGAATGAATGCGCCAAATGCATAGGCACCTGAAAATGGCAAATACAGAGGAGCAACAAAATCAAATGGCAATAAAAAAAAAAAGGAATGAAAGAAAAAAAAGAAAAGAAAAAAAGAAATCAAGTTCAAGATAGCTGCCAGCTTTGATAACCCAAAAAAAGTGAAATTTTTGAGCCTTTACCCTTTAATTCTTTGTTAAGCCCAAGCCTTGGCCACGTTACAACCCAAATGAAGACCTTTCAAATTGAATGGCGCGACTTGATAAGGAGAATTCAAAAAGGGACCTGTACAATCTCCCTTGAAAGTCAAAAGTCAAAGCATTGTCTAAACCGGGGCACTTCGATAGAGAATCAACGGGTCTTCGTCACCAGCCCTCCAATCCTGGGCACATTAATCAACAAGTCTTCATCAGCAACCCAGGGGCATTGGTTCACAACAATAAATCTTGCGTTTTGACAAAACAAGCAAAGATCATTTCATGGAGTGAAACAATTTCAAATTTTGGAAGGAAAATCATCAAAAACCCAACTATATTATCATAATTTCAAAAACATTTGTCGAAAGGCATGTTCTCCATCTTTCAAGTCTTCGAGTCATCACCAAATCAGGGACATCCTTAAGAAAGTCACTCATGTCAGTAGTCTTTTCTATTGGTCGAGTCAACGTAGTCTTGTCAAAATCAACTTCTTCATCCACCAAAATCTACTTGTTAGTCTTGTCAAAATCCACTCCATCGTCAATAAAAGTCAAACGAACTGTCTTGTTCATCCTGTCAAAATCCCTCCGCTGTAAAGTCAGACGAACTGTCAGTTATCAAAGTAGTCAAATTGTCTCAGTCTTGTCAAAAGGTCAGTCAAATTGTCCAGGTCTTGTCAAATCCTCATCTCATGGAAAAATCCATGATTTAGGTGCATGGTCAATGGGTCACCAAAACCATTAGCAAGATCAGAAAAGAGAATCAGAACCAAGATTCGGGGGCACATCAGCACTTTCCACCGGGGCAAGCATACGGTTAGATTCAAGACTGGGGCATGAAGGCCTAAAGTCTCAAACCAAAAGTCAAACCAAAGTCTCAGCCTCGACCCAAAGTCTCAAACCAAAAGTCAGACCAAAGTCCCAGCCTCGACCCAATGTTTCAAACCAAAAGTCAACCCAAAGCTCCAAATATCCCAAAGTCCAAGCCTTGTCAACAAATGAATTTAAACCCCAACCATGGTCAAAAGGAAAACAGTAAAGCAAAAGGGACACTCTGACGCGTCACCTACTTTTCAAATTGTAGCCCTAGGGGGAATTTTCTTTTTCAAATTTCTTTTCAACTTCAAATTTTCAATCGCCTTAAACAACAACTTTCCAAAAAAAATACTATCCCCAGGGGCAGCTTTTCAAAAAAAAAAAAAAAATATCAAAACACTTCCACTTGTGCACACCGTTAATTGGCGATGCCATTAACAAAATGCTCACCCATAGCACTTTCTTGACCCCAACCCAGTCACAGACACTTTCACATCCACTCATAGACACTTCCGTGACTCCAAATGGTCATGTCTCAGTGGCATCCATTGCTTGGCACACCATTTTGTCTCAAAATTGTCGAATTATCGAATTTCGAATTGTCAAATTTTTCAAATTAAATTGTTACGTTGTGAAACTTTTTCAAATTTCAAACACGGTAGTTGAACACACCGTTTAAATGTCAAACATGGTAGCTTCGTGCACCATACATTCTTCTCAAACACGGTAGCTTTGTGCACCGTTCTTCCCTCTCAAACACGGTAGCTTCGTGCACCGCTTCAAACACTTTCAAGCACGGTAGCTTTACACATTGTGTCAAGCATTTCCAGACATGGTAGTTTCATACATCATTCAATTTTAAAATTCCGTTTTGAAGTTCAATGTCAAATTCAAGGTCAATATAAAAAATTCAGTTTTCAGAATTCAAATGTCAAATTCGAGCTCAAGTTCATTTTTCAATGTTCAGGTTCAGGATTTTCAAAAAAAAAAAAAAATAAAGCTCAAAATCAAACACAAGTTTAATTTTCAATTTCAATGTCAAGTTCAAACTCAAAAATCAATTTTAAAATTTAATGTCAAGTTCAAATTCAAAAATAAATTTTCAAGTTCACAACCAAGTTCAAATTTTCAAGTGCAAAATTCAAGTTCAAGTTCAAAATTGTTAAGTTCAAGTTCAAATTTTCAAAGTCCAGTTCAAATTTTCAAGTTCAAATTCAAAAAACAATTTTCAGGTTCGAATGTCAAGCTTATTCAAGTTCAAGTTATCAAAATAAATAATTAATTGTCAAATTTTCAAAATACCATTGATTATCATCACTTTTCAAAAGTCAAGTTCAAGATTTTTTAAATTATTTCAAGCTCAAAATTTTCAAATCAATCTTGAAAATTAATTGCAAATCAATTAATCGAATCAAATTTCATACCTCAAAGTAAATTTTTCAGTAAACGTTGTGCAATTTTGTTTGTATTCTCCCATCAAGAAGTTTCAAGCTCAAAATTTTCAAAAATATATCAAATAAATTTTCAAAATTTTCAAATCAACTTTGATTCAGTTGATCTTCATCAACAACGTTTAGGAGTTTTAAGTCACTTTTAGAAATATCGAATCAATTTCTCGATTTTCATCTTTCAAGCCCCAAGGTGAATTTTTCAATATACTTTACATGATTTCATTTGCATGTTCCTTACCAAAAAAATTTCAGTAACGCAAATTGGGTCGTCTCAAGTCTTTGACGACACTCAACATCAAATCAATGATATATGAGTTCCGTCAAAGAGGGGCAACTGTAGACACCCCAATTTCCGCTACTCAAAAAACTCGGATTGTGGCCCGTTGGCTTTCCCGATGATGAGGATGAATCAACAATTAAACCATGAAAATGATCCTGGAATGCACTTGCAAAAATTCTTCACTCAAAATCTTAAACTAAGGCACCTTAGTTCAGCATGAAACCAAGGCACCCCAAATCACTTGAACTAGGGCGCCCTAGTTCAAGCAAATCAGAGCCCCCCCTACTTTTTGTCAACTAAGGCACCTTAGTTCCCTAAAAATCATAACTTTACAGAGGCATCTGTAGGAGAATAACATCATGGTGTTTTACACTGCCCATGCAATTCAGCGTGAGAGCAGGAGTTTGCCTATCTTACACTCTTAACCAGGGCGCCCTTATTGTCTTTCCGAGCCTATAAATAGGCTCATGCATGAAAAACGTAGGATCCTCCTGACTAGTTGCTATTCTACCTAAAACACCATTGTTATTACCTTTCCTCCCTTCTGATCTCCAGCAGAAACTCCATAAGAAATTCTCTTTAAAAGCTTCCAAAAAAATCCAAATCACATCCAAACTCACTTCTTGCTACTTACCTTAACTAACCCCTACCATCAGCAAACAATCACAGTCTACCTATCCTTCGCGAGTAAAAATTCAAGGAGTGCATTTCAAAGTTAGATTTTTAAAATATACTGGAAATGTGCTAAATGAGGAATGAAATTTATTTTTTTATCAAATTGTCACGAAATATTCTGAAAATTAACCAACTACGGCGCCCTAGTTATATGCCCAAATTAGGGCGCCCCAGTTCACTTTTTTTGACAATTTTTTATTTTAAAAGTTAAATTATTTTTCCAATAAAAATAGGGTAAACAATTATCATTTTTCTATCACTAAAATAAATTTACAGTTTCTATAATTTATTTTCCCCAAAATTTTAAATAACTTCTTTTATAAACATTCTGCTTTTTGAAAGCATAATAATTTTTCTATTTAAAGCATGATTTTCATAAATAAATAAAAAAAACATTTCAAAAATGTCAAGGGGAGAAAATGAATTCTAGAAAACAATTCAACCAGGGCGCCCTAATTCCCTTTATTTGGGGCGCCCCAGTTCTGTTAAATTAAAATTTATTTAAGTGATTTCGATTTTAAGTTGTTTTTGTTGCATTTTATTGTTTAAAGTTATTCTGTTACATTTTATTGTTTTACATCATCATTTATGCATCTTATTTACTTATTATGTGAGTAAAATTTCATGATAAAATATTTTACAAAATCCCACGAATGTTAACGTAGAGGTCGATTTTATATCGGGCGAGAGGGGTGCCGTAAAACCCTTCCCTTCTCGTAATCTGGCTCCGAACTGAAGAATCATTTCAAAATGACCAAAGCATTTTTCTAAATATCGCACGGAAGTCACAACTTTTCAATACGCGGAAACGGCGACCTCTAGGAATATCGGTGCTTTATAGAATGTGTACAACAATTGGTACTGGTTTTGAAATGCTTTAAGGAGAAAATATTGGCATGTGCTTGTGCAAGGACAGTTTTCTGAGCATCATGGAGGCGGATGATGTCCCTTCTTCCGATTAGAATACACTTGCACTAATAGTACCATATGACTGCTCAACAATGGATATCTTTGTTATCGTTGATGGCGAAACACCAAAGTTTGGATTCTAACTAGCCAGATAGGTGTCATGACATTCAACTATTCTTGTTAACCTTCCTCTCCTTGTAACTTATGGAAAATTTTGTGGATGATATGAATAAGTGCTGCCATACTTCCACTGTACCGCTCTTTCTATCTGCTTTTTTTTCTTTGCTACAAGTTGTTGTGGTTATTTGATACTGTAATGGAAAAGGAGTGTTGGAAAGGTTTTGGATCTTCGAGTTGTGTGTAGGCACAAAATTGAAGTTTAACATGATTGTGAAGCTTATGCATCTAAAGCCTCCAATCTACTCGCTTGGTAATCTCTGTGGATTGTCAGCGGCAAGAACAAATACAACCCGAAAAAAGCCTTAAGTGTTGGTCCTCAGAGTTACAATATTCAATTGTATTCATATGCTCTGTTACTGTATATCTATATTACCCTTGGCATAGTTAAATACAAACACAAGAGGCGATCGTTATTACCCCTTTAAATTGGGAATTACATCATTTTCATCTTCTGAAATTAAGTTTCTCATTGGATTTTACTAATTTAATTGTAGATCTCTACTCATTGAGCCATTTTCTTTTGTTCTGTAATATCTTTATAAATCCTAAAATTACAGATCTAAAGGTTGACAAAATCATCGGATGAATTGGCAACTTACATCTCCCCCTTTTTCTAGTTGTTAAAATGAGGTGTTTGCTATTTTTACTTCAATTTGTAGGGAATATAGTTTCCTCAACATAACAAAAATCCTTGTTAGACTAATTGGGTTCCAGCTTATTGCTTCTAATTTGAGCTTCTATCTTATTTTTTCAGCTGATCTCATCCATGTTTAGATGGATTTTCATCAAATTAGCCTCCGGTGCCTGCTTAAAAGACATCAAACAACCCACCCTAAACCATTCCAAATCCACTCCCGCATCGCTTTTTCGAACCTTTCCTGGAAGCAACTAAATAGCTCTACCAGAAATCTTTCTTGGTAAACCATGGCTCGATTTAGCCATATTGTGGTTTCCATCATAAACATTCTTGCTCTTCTTTCGTCCATCTTCACCATCTCTGTCTCCTTGTCTCTTATACGTAAGGGCCCAACTAAATGCAATGACCCCAATCCAATAAAATATTTGCTCCATGGGGTATTTTTGTTTTGCTTGTCTTTGGTGGCTTTGATAGGTGCAATTCGAGCCAGCAGGCGGTTACTTTCCGTTTATGCGGGGGCGTTGTTTCTTTGGTTCCTTTGGCTTATTGGGTCATCGGCTTTCTTGTTGGTGTTGTCCAAGGTAAGTGATGCAAAGGCAGAAAAGGACCACAAAGAATATAAGCTCAGCGAGTATCCAGGGTGGTTGAGGAGATATGTCGTGGATGGAGATAGATGGGTTCCCATCAAGAGGTGCATGGTGAGACACCAAACATGCAAAAAAAATCTGCATATTGAAAACCCACCCTCTTTCTCTCTCTCTCTCTCTCTCTCTCTCTCTCTCTCTCTCTCTCTCTATCTCTCATTTCTATCTGATTGGTTATTCTTTCAGATCCGTTTTCCTGAATGATTTTTTTCTAAAACTATTTGGTCGATGGATTTCAAAGCTTGTTTTTAATGATTTATTTCGGAAAAGAAACCGCTTACGCGAAAATACCTAAAAGAGGTTTCCAAATTCTCGAAAACCATGTTCGTAAACAATAAATGGATTATGAAAAGGTTTAGTCTTTATGTTTTCTAAACGGTTTTCCAAAAGAATTTATGAATGAGTCTGACGGGTTGTATCCTTATTTTTTTGCAAGTGTTTTGGAAAGGTAACTGACTTCTATTTAGTCACGAGAAAGATGTTCCCAAATTCTCAAATGCCATATTTGCTATAAAGATCAACTACAATTTGAAAACAATGACTTCCTATGTTCTGGAAACCAATTTTCAAGAAAAGAAATCATGCAAAAAAGATTCTGAAACCGAAAATGGATGGAGATATTGGAAATGTCGCGACTTGAAATTTTGATGCATCGAATCCTTTGCCCTTTGTATGAAGAATTATCATCTATGCATGTTGGTTTCAAGAGAAACATTTTGCATTGCGATTCATGAACTCTCTGGATTGTCAACAGGAATCATTCACAAAATTTTGCAGTTGCATTAATTAACGGGATTAAGCCCCCCTTCCAGCCTTCTTTACTGTGTCGTTATCTTCGTCGGCTTCTGGATTGCCTTTTGGGCTTTTCGACAAGCTCCGAGGGAGGACAACTTCCACCAACTCAAAGGGAACATTGCCTCTGTTGCTTGAACTATTATGCATTTATATTTTATATTTTATATTTTATAGACAAAGCTCCAATGATAAAAGGATGATGTGGGGAGATTAGCACCAATTGTAAAATGTTCTTAATGAAATCAGGATAATATAATTTTGAGGATGTTTTACGGTACTCTCTTTTTTGTTGGTAGTTTTAGCCTATTTTTTTATATTCTCAATGTTGGTGATTGTGGATTTTTCTGAAAACAAAAACCATACCCTATGTCACCGAAAGAAAGGAATGTAAATGTTGGTCACGGGAGCTCCTCGCTTGTAGTTTTAAATATCGGCCATTACATAACGTCGCGACCGCACCGTAATGGTTTTTGGGTTCTCTAATATATTTCGCCCCGGTATACTGGCGAGAGCAAAAATCTCATCTGTATTGGCCCGTTCCAATTACGTATTGGTCCCTTCCGATCCAGATCGGTTCACGGCTGATACTCGATCATTAAGGATTATTTAAGCAATTTAAAATTATTATTTTTAAGAAATTGATTTTTAAAAATGTACGACTGCTACAGCCGATTCCCATTACATAACATTCGATACTACCAAAACTGTTATGTTCAAACCGTTACCGTTACGCATCGCGAAACCAGTATTTAAAATATTGTCCTCGCCCCCTATGAGCCCAAAATATTGACTTGTAGCAACCCCTATATCGTATAGTGTTAGTCATTTATTGTGCTTAATTAGATGTTGATGGTATCTTTTTGATAATTCACTTTAAATTATTAATTTGCAGGAAAAATATGATAATGATCAATATTTCGATCGTTGGATTCTAAAAGCGCGAAGCCGAAATTGTCATAGTTAAGCCCGTGATCAAACTAACTCAAGTGGTGAGCCCAAGATTATAAGACGGCATGAAAAATCAAGACCAATAACATATTATAATATATTGGAGTGGAACATGATCCGGCCATGCCTAGAGCCGTTGACTGACTCATGGTCCTAAAGGCTAGAGTTCGAAGCTGATTGGAAACAAGGAAGTTTAATATTGGAAACAAATCAAATTAGGAGAAGCCATCTATTAAGAGATTCACTGTACCAAAAGACAGAGTTAGAGAAGGATTTGTTTTCCTTAAAGGCTACGGGTAGAATATTATAAAGAGAGGATCTCGGGCTTCGGCTTGGAGAGGGGGATATCACGCACCAAGTCGCTGGCTGTGGCTAGGGAAAAATAAGTGAGAGCTTCATATGTCATTCAGGATTTTAATGGTTGCTAGTCGTCACATGGGCAGCTAAATATTTTAGGCGATGGTTGAGGATGAAGCCTCACGTTTTGTAGTAAGTATTTACATACTCATTATTTATTTTCCAAATGCATGTTTTAATTGAATAATCGCTCCAATCTCATATTAATTAATTTAGTAATTTTGGATATGGATTCAATCATGTTTTTTCCATGATTTGAGATTGCTAGTTAATTATTCAGCCCTGTTATGCAAGTTTTAATTTCAAGCACTGGATATCTTTTGTGATTTGTTTTTGAATGGATACATATGATTTTTTTGTCTTGAACATTAAGGCGAGGAGGAGCGGACATAAGTTATTTTTCTAAAAGGCCTTAACGATGACATTTTCCACGGTAATAGAGTTTAGCCACCAAATTACTGTGAAGAAGGGTACGAAAATAAATAAGAGTTTGTGAGTAATTGCTATGAATATGCGAGTGTGGATTCTGAAGCCTTAGTCACTTTTCCTTTATATCAGTTTAGTTCAATTGTCAATTTTATTTATTGCTTGTTTAATTTTGTAGTTTAAAACACACCATCTCAACTTTTGGAACTAGGTTAGGGTTTAATCAACTTTGGATCATTTAGTTTTCCTATTAAAAAAGACACAAGTCCCTGTGGGTTCGACCTCGCACTTGCATTGCTATACTTCAATACGATTCGTGCGCTTGCGAGTACATTAAAATTTCACAACAAGTTTTTGGCGCCGTTGCCGGGGACTTAATATTGTTTTTTTTTAGGAAACTAGAGATTTGAATTGATTTTTCTCCTTCTACTAGTTATAGTTAGGATCTAAAAAAAAACAAACAAAAAACATCTCTGGCTTAGTTTGCCGTAGCATAATGACAATTGGTTTTCTATCTTTTGATTAATTTATTTGCATGCAATTTTATTATTTTATTGTTTAGTGTTAAATATTTTTTTAGTTGGTTAATGTTTCCTCTTGTTTTTTGTTTCTAACTTGTAGTCCGTTGAAATTTGTGTGCCTAATTTAAAAAAAAAAAAAAAAACAAAAGGCATTTTTTTTTTTTTAGTTTGGAGATAACTTTGGCGTGAACAATGTGGACTTCACCTACTAGTGGAAGCATGAAATTTTTTGATCAAGTTCATAATAGTCTGTGCTCTCATGTTGGTAGCCCATTACATACCACACAAACGTGTCCTTCCATGGTTTACTATCCTAACTATTGTTATAATCAACTCAATGCACGAAATAACTTTGAAGTACCATTTGGTAACCCATTTTTTGAGACATACAATCCAAATGCAGGGAACTATTCTAATTATTGGAGGGAGCCAGAGTCTCATACAAATGTATGTAGGCAGTTTTTACAATCACATGATCAAATTTTCTCAAATTATCTACCCCCTACAAATTCATATCCTACACAATCATATCCAACTCAATCTTACATGACTACACTTCTTTCTCCTCAACAACAGTCATCCTTAGAGGAGACCCTTAAAGGATTCATAGCTGAAATGGGAAATAGCACTCTCTTGAATACTCAATCCCTAGTAGAATTAGAAAATATTGCTCACTTGCAGACTCAAGCCATCGTAGAAATTAAAAATACTGCTATCTCGCAGAATCAAGCCATTTCCAAATTAGAAACTCAATTGGAGCAATTGGCTAATCAAATGAGGGAGGAGGAGGAAGAAAACGTTTCTAGTGAATCTGTAGTTAATCCTGTTAAACTTTAATGAGGAATGCGGAAACGGGTGGTTCGGGTTACCTTTAGCGAACTTTTACCGAACCGGATCTTTTGGTGGATGGATTACATACTCCGACACATACTAGAACAGCAACAACCTCCGCGATGGAGTGATACTACGAGGTTCGAGTATCACCCTCTATTCCACGGTGCAAAAGCTTCGAATCGCTCTTTAATGGCAGAGAGAGAAAACTATGGAGAGAGATTCATAGAACTCAATGACTGATAATATTGTGTGCCACTTAATTATGAATATGCTGCAGGAAATATATAGAGTGAGCATCCTAGATGCTTTAGAAGTCCTATAATCCTAAGAAAATAGGATCACTTCAACTTCTTCTATCTTATCTCCAAGATAGGATAGGGCTCTATAATAAATGGGTCACCGGGTCATGCCCACATGGGCGACCCGATTTGGTCCCGGACCCGGCCCAAATTCCAACATCTCCCACTCGTCCATGCATGGGCATGACAAGTTTCATCAGTCTCTCTTCCATCTGCCCAACTAAGAACAAACTCATACACGCTAATGAACCGTGTGATCGCTGGAGCACCTGCAAGTGGGAGCTCTACACTAGAAACTCTGTAAGAGCCAGCATAGAGACATCAACCCAAAAGAGAGTGTCTCGTGTACTCTGAATCCATTTAGTTACACCGGACCAAGCATCTTTAATCCTTCTAAAAGCATACTTGACCCCCAAATCACGCATTCTATATTCACACCCGATCCACTCCCTAACAGAGCGATCTGAGTTGTCGACAGTGAATATATAGCAGGGGTGTACTACTAAATGATCCTCTTTTTGCCCTCATGTCACTTGGTTTTAACTTTGCTGCTTTCCCAGTCATGCTCCATGGGACCCTCACATTTCGTGGTCTTAGGTAGTCAAGCTAGAGTAGCAACACAAAATCTCTACTTCATGACATAGTCAAAAATCAAAGAGCACATTCTATCTATTTGCAGCCTTTTTTTTTATCTAATGACCGCTTAGACTCACACGGTGAGGAAGCAAGGATCCATTCGCTCACCTCTAATACAAATGATCGCATAGCACATGTAGTATGAATACATGCTACGGTGGAGTTACTTTTCCAAAAAGCGATGTCATACTCCCAAACACCGTACAGACCTTAGTCTGGTCGCTACCTAGCGCCCAACCTGAGTTCTCTGGCCTGCCATCACGGCGCCATACGAGTCCTCACATCTGGCTAACAAAAAAACAGGTAAAACTCACAATAGCGGGAACTACTAGTGATCGGTCCCTAAAAATAGACCCCATCTTGGCTTCAACCAAGGCGACCTTTGGTGGGTATATCTGATTCCTCTTATCAGACTATATCACAGGCCTAACCTGTATATCTTATTACCCATCTGTCTCATCTTTGCTCGCTATCTCAAGCGCCGAAGGCGATTGCTCGTGTGAGTGAGCCAATCTAACCTGCTGACATCAATCTTTCAATTCTGTGTGTGTTATTCATAAACAAGTGCCATTTTGCAACAACAATATTCAAATATTAAGTGCACAAATGGCATAAAAATCCCATATATCTGAAAGAAACACATTAAGTCCATCTACGCAGTTCAGAAGCCCTAACATGTGTCACTCAAGCCTCGCTAGCAAAGGGCTTACACAATGGGCCTACAACTATGCGACTCATGGAGATGTGTTACTTAATAGCTTCCTGCTGCGCAACAATTTCTTTGATGAGTTATGTCTAATATAAACATATGTAACAATCTATGCATATCATTGCATATTTCAAGCTGTCAACAACATTGAATAGGGTATGCAGGCCATCTATTTCAACTCTTAAGGAGTATTAGATTCGATATTAAGTTTTATATTCTCGTCTCTAGCAATAGGAGTGTCAATGGATTTTGCAGCTTTGCTACCAGAATCGTTCTAAAATTATTCTTAATGTAAGTCTGAGAAGACAAACCAAGAATCTCCTAAAACGATCCTTTAAGAGCTTAACTCCGAGCACATAGCTTGCTTTACCCATATCCTTCATTTCAAAAAATGGAGGATAACCACAACTTTGTGGCAACAACCATGTCCTTGTAATTTTCGGCCAGCTAAATGTCATCCACATGCAATGACATTATTAAAAAATTATTCATGGACTATTCAAATACACGCAGTGGTCTTCATTGATCATCGTAAACCCATTAGTGATAATGGCTCGATGGAATCTCATACACTACTACCTGGATGGTTGTTTTAGGCATAGATAGACCGTTGGAGCATGCAAACTTTGCGCTCCTGGCCATTTGCCTCAAAACACTCTATGTTGATCCAAACAGATCTCCTCATCCAGTTCTCCATTGAGAAATGTCATTTTAATGTCCTAGAATATTTTTAAGGCTAGAATAAAGCGAAATGAGGCAAATCTCACCACTAGGGAGAAAATTTCCTCACACTTTACACCGGAAATTGGGTGTAACCCTTCGCTATTAGACGGAACTTATTGCTCAATATAGAACCATTTGCCTCGCGTTTGATCTTAAGAACCTATTTGTTCTCAATGGTCGTGCGCCGAGGCGAAAGATCAACCAAGTCCCAGACATGGTTTATCTTTTAAACACTCCAACTCTTCTTGCATTAAATTATCCATTCCTTACTAGCAGGAGATGAAAGAGCTACTCCCACTGTTTTGGGATCTTTTTCATCTTTCGGAGCAATTATGGAAGTCTCTCCCTCAATCTCAAAATGACGATGAGAGATTGTTCCATGTTTGCTTCAACGTATCAGAGGATCTTGAGAATCCGTATCCAATAGATCTAATCCATGATTAAGCAAGTCGCTCCCACTATCCCCAGGAGATAGGAGAATTTCTTCCCCATTCTCGACTGGACGACTCGGTGCGCCCAACATTGGATCCTCCATCTCGTAGAGCTCTACATCTCTACTAACCTCTCTTCTGCTAGGGAAATTCTCCTCAAAGGAAAATCCACATCTCATAACTCAATTTCAATCACACTTCCATTAGGTTACTCACCAAAACACATAGCTCTTAGAGTGCTAAAAGATGCACTTCTTGCCTTTAAGGCCTATTTTTCATACTTATGAGAAGTACTATGTGTTTAAGCAACCAACCCCCATGGCCACAAATTACCCAAATCAGGTTTTCTGCCGGTCCATTACTCATATGGGATGGAAGATAATGACTTGGAAGGCATGCAATTAGGGACGTAGGCAGCAATTAGCAATGCATCTCCCCAATTAGAAATTGGAAGATTTGTTTGCGCCATCATCGACCAAACCATGTCTGGCAATTTACAATTCCTTATCTCCGCCACACCATTTTGTTGCAGAGTGCCAAGAATTGTTAATTGCCTAACTATCCACTTTTCCTCACTGAGCACCTAATATTACTCATGTAGATACTCGCAGCCACAGTCAATTCTAGGAGCCTTAATGCTCTTATTTAATTGATTCTCAACCTCATGAAAATAGCGTCAAAAGCAATCCAATGCTTCTGATTTGGGAGAAAACAAATAGACATGACCATAGCACGTGAAGTCATCTATAAAGGTGATAAACTTGGATACACCATACCATACCCTTACGATTGAGTCACAAATGTATTGAACAGATAAGTTTGCACTAGAATAGATGCCCTTATGGCTTTTCTGAATGGTTTTCTAAATGCTTTTCCTGTAAGGCAATGGTCACCAATGGGCAGGTAGACCCAAAAATCCCCCTCTTGCCCTATGTGACCTTATCCAAAATGCCATCCAACAGAATCAACATCACCAAAAGATGTAATATAGCAAATAGAATCACTAGAGTTATTATTAAACTGAATTTAATAACATCTAGTGTCATACAACCATCAAAAACCATAACAAATAATACCCTTATCAGTACTCACTAAGCTACTCTCCAACAGAAATTGAAAACCTAGACCATCATGCTAGTAACTAATAACAAGTTTCGCGGAATTTGTGAAGCATAAAGTAAATCATGAAGAAGTAGGATGCGCCTATGTCGCAAGTCCAGCTTGCTAATGCCCAGCATCTACATACTAGACTCTTTCTCCATGAAAATTCTTTAGCTACCACCTAGAATTCGGCAATACTCCATGAACCCATCTTTGTTTCTCGTTGAGTGGTAAGTTGCTCTTGAGTCTACTACTCACAAATGAGGAGAATGAGCAACTAAACCACAACTAGTAACAAAACAGTCAAAACGAGAAATAAAATAGGAAGTTCCTTTTTAGGCTCAATGCACTCACGAGCAAAGTGTCCCAACTTGTCATAGTTAAAGCACCTCATTTTAGTCATGTTTTTCAAGCCACTCTACTTCTTGTCTCTCTTGCGCTTAAAAGAATCAGTGAGTGCCATTCGGGCCAAAGGTTATAGCAGCTCCTTTCCTGAGGGCGCATATAGCCTTCCTCTGCTGATAGACCTGCGAGGGCTAGTTTCAGCTATGATGCATGAACTATCTTGCTCAGCAGCCTCTTGGCGCTTAGCATTTATTGCCTCATATTTTAGTTCATCATCACATCCCATGTCTGAGACCATCTTAGTCAAGAAGTCGATGTCATATTTCTATTTGATAGCTATCCACAGCTTATGAGCAGTCATATAGCACTCAAACTCACATATCAAATTGTTATGCATGCTGCGTATCATATTAATTCGCGCACACTGATCTTTCTTGTACCACGTTTGATAAACCTTAAGATCACAAAGATACTGTGGTGAGTCAGATTACGCTTGCTCAACCATCTCATGGTTGAGGGTCTCCAAGACCTCTAGCTCATCGGAGAGAAACTAGATCTGACAGCGCCAAATATTATAAGTGTCGCTTCCCAATTTCTCAACTTTTGTTCAAATCTGTTACTATATACTTAGCTTCCATTTTAACTCATATCAAAGAAATGCGCATGGGATTATAAATAACACAACAGAACTATTTTGCCGCGAAAAATCTAAATTAAATAATAACAATAACATACATGTCGCAAGATCGAAAACTCGCTAAGCTTATAATCATCTCTTGCGCCTCTAAGTATTTTATTATTAAATTTAATTTAATTCATGCGCAAAATTTTAGTTTTCGGGAAAAAATATATGAATATTTTTCTCCACCGAACAACCTCCCACTAGATATGGCATATAATATGCATGAAATAATTTTCTAACAGTATATAACAATTTTTATATACTAAGCAATTTAATCATGCTTCAACTTGAATAATTTGATCAATAATCAAAATCAAAAAATTATTCAAACACGCCACAAACAACATGAATTTCCTCCAATAATTAAAACATGCTGTTTTTAATATTCAGTGAATTTTCAGTAGCTCACATGCAATTATTATCAATTTTCAGGATTTATTCTAATTCTCAAAGAATAAATAACAAGCCGAAATTGTAAAATAATATCAACATGTACTAAAAATTACACCAACTATACCATTAAATAGGTAATATATCCAGGAGGTCACACAAAAATTTGGATCTCATTGGACCTCGAATGCGTCCAAAACCATCCTCCAATCTCCTCATTTTGTATTAAAAATTTAAAAAATACAAATTACTACTGAAAAATCCAGAAAATTTCAGAAACATAGGAAATTGAATTTCAAGTCCAATGGACCAAACGACGCCAAAATCGGAGTTTGTATGAGTCGGAAACAATCAAAAAACGCAGTTTTTGAATTACAATCTGCCAAACAGATCCCTCGGGTACTGTTCATCTTCCCGAAAATTAGGATTTTCACAAAAACGACCCCAAATTAGGATTTGCCATAACTTCCAAACCGTAACTCCAAATCAAGCTTATTATATATCGTTACGAAGGTCTTGAAATTATCTACGCATACATATAAAGCTCGCATACTGGAACTGAATGTAGTGAAAACGCCGTTCATGCAAAGTTTCGGGAAAAACAACTAGGGTTTCATTTTTCTCACAAACGGTTGATCCTATCAACACGAAACTTTCCAGATTTCATCTACATGTTATGGGCTACGTTGTGTAAAATTTTGAAGCGATTCTGAGATGTTTCAAAAAATCACGTTTTTCGAACCCATACTAAATATGCACGAAAATCAGTCAACATGTATCTCTAAATCATGATACATATGGCTATTCAAGTACAAAAGAGCACGAAAACATCCAATACAGCTCTGATACCAATGTTAAACTTTAATGAGGAATGCGGAAACGGGTGGTTCGGGTTACCTTTAGCGAACTTTTACCGAACCGGATCTTTTGGTGGATGGATTACATACTCCGACACATACTAGAACAGCAACAACCTCCGCGATGGAGTGATACTACGAGGTTCGAGTATCACCCTCTATTCCACGGTGCAAAAGCTTCGAATCGCTCTTTAATGGCAGAGAGAGAAAACTATGGAGAGAGATTCATAGAACTCAATGACTGATAATATTGTGTGCCACTTAATTATGAATATGCTGCAGGAAATATATAGAGTGAGCATCCTAGATGCTTTAGAAGTCCTATAATCCTAAGAAAATAGGATCACTTCAACTTCTTCTATCTTATCTCCAAGATAGGATAGGGCTCTATAATAAATGGGTCACCGGGTCATGCCCACATGGGCGACCAGATTTGGTCCCGGACCCGGCCCAAATTCCAACAAATCCAAATTGGCAGTTTGTCACACCTAGGACCCTCGACTTTCCCGATGAGCAGGAACATGTAGAATCTAGTCTCACATTTGAATCTATGGAACAATTAGATAAGCAAGCAAATATGATACTGGAGAATAGTCCATCAGATTTTAAAAAAGAGAATATGCGTTTGGGTCAAGAGACTTTGATCAAGTCTAACTCATGAGGACTTGGCTCATTTTTGCAAGTAATTGGGAAATGGATGAGGCTGAGCAAATTCGCACGTTAGTAGACTCTGCTCCATGGTCGAGTATCGATGAGTGGATTTCTAAAGGGGTTTGTCTTCCACATTTTGTGTCACCACCAAACTCGTCTGTAATTGAGACACTAAATGGTGAGTTGAAATCTATGGCACTTAACCGTAATGTACAACTTGTGGAGCCAACTGAGAGATTCTCAATCGTTGATCACAACCATTGTGATCAAGTTGGAGTGAGGAATGTTAAATATAACTATGACACATGTGAAATTAAATGGGATTTTATCTTTGGAGCTAATACACCCAAGCCTAATCATAAGATTTTGATAAAAATGCTATTCAAGCACATATTTCCATGGTATGTCAATTCTGCTTTTATTTTTGCTAAGTACTTGATACACTTGCTTGGACAATTCATTAAATCGCTTTTGATGGTATCAAATGAGTTTGTCTGGAAAGATCCATACATCGTTAATTATAAGAAGCGGCTTAAACCATTTGAGTCTAATGTTATACCTCATTAAAGTACTAGTCTATGAGTCAATTTATTTTTGTTTTAGTTCTTTGGTATATTTTGTGTGTCACTAACCAATTGCAGGAAATAAATCAGAAACTTGTTCATCATTTGAGGTAACTCCCTAAACTTATCGTGATTTATTTATTTTTGCTACATTGAGGACAATGCATCATTTAGGTTTGGGGAGGGTCTATTATTTTTGAAAAAAAGGTTTGTTTGTTGCAATTATATTTTTATTTACTTTTTTTTTGTCCATTAATAAAAAAAAACTAAAAAACGTGCCAATTTATTCCCATTCATCCTATGCTTTAAGTGATGGAGCTTAGTTGTGAATATTTGCTGCCTAAGCATAAGAATTATATATATTGGAGTCTATTATTCTAGCTTCTTTGTAAGATATTCCATGTCTTCATGTTTGAAAAAAAATTGCACTTCACTTTGGCCACATGAGTACTTTTCTTAGTTGATGAGTGAGCAGATTTGATGATCTTGAGGATAAAAGTGGAGACTAATAACCCAGTGAGCTTTTGAGCCATTCTTTTTCTTGGAGGGTTATAACATTTACTCTTGATTTTTCTTTGAAAGCTCATTATCTTGTTGCATGGTCTCATTATTCTTTGATTTGGTTGAATGCTGAGAAAACATCAAATTGGAATGCTTCTCTTGAAATCTCTTGAGACCATGGAAATTAGAGGACCATACCAATTTTTGAGAGATGATTTTAGGGCATCCTTCTTTATTTGAGCCTTATCATTTTTATTAGTTTTCATTTATCCTTAGTAGCCAAAGTTGAGCCTCTACATTAACCATTTATTTGTTAACTCCATCATCCAAATTGTTTTGAGGCATGTTAGGGATCTTTTATTGAAGGAGGGCAATTTGATGGAAGGAAGTGAGGAAAAAAATCAACTGCAAAAGACAAAAAAAAAAAAAAGAAAAGAAAAAGAAAAGAGATTGTCCGAGAAAAATCATAAAAAAATGAAGGACAAAAGGAAAAAAATGTAACTAAGAAAAACTGAAATCCTCAAAGTGCTGAAATTGAAAAAGTAAAGCAACTAATTGTTTGCTTATCCCCTTTGTGACTATTGAAAACAAATATAATGCACTAACGAGTCCTAGAGGGGGGGTGAATAGGACGACAATTTCAAAATTAAGTCTAATTAAGAGAAATCCAATCATCCATGCTCCATTCAAATTGCCACAATTTAATATGCAAGATATAAAGCAATTAAAGTAAAGAGACAAGACAAGATATACGTGGAAACTACTTAGGGTCTAAACACCCTAAGCATAAAACCACGGCCTAGTCCTACTTATGCATTCCATAAATCAAAAGGTTTACAAGAATTAACAAGTCTAGGAATTACCCAACAAGCCCCTTGTGACACCTAGCTCCAATTCTTGATAGTACCCCGTACCCCTCTTTGATTCCATGGACTCCACAAGCACACCCGTCTTGATCTCCGAGTCAACTCGGCACCGGTCCAACCGGCTCACGTAGAAACAAGGCAATTTTCGTCATATGAATGAAATGTTAAGGAATGAAGATTTTTGTGAAAAACAATCAATCTAGATGTAATCCATAGAGTATTAGAAGATTAATCTAGATTGACAAAATGAATGATCAAACCCAAGGTTTAAATCATATCATACATCAAGAACCCATAAAAGATAAAAAAGACTTGATTTTTAATAAAGGTTCTTGATGAAGAAAATCAATCTAGAGCAAATACATGGAGAACAAAAATATTGCACTAGATTGACAAGGAAAATGATCAAACACAAAGTTTAAATCATATCATACATCAAGAACCCATAAAAGATAAAAAAAAGACTTGATTTTTAATAAAGGTCCTTGATGAAGAAAATCAATCAGAGCAAATACATGGAGAACAAAAGTATTGCACTAGATTGACAAGGAAAATGATCAAACACAAAGTTTAAAGCATCTAAACCCATGAATATAAGAAAAGATTGTTTCTTGATGATGCAAAGAAGATTTTGAGAAGAATCAAACTAGAGCATATACATAAATATAAGAATATAGCACTAGAATGAATAAAAGATGATCAAATCAAAATAGAAATCACCTCAATAGCATAAAACCCCATGAGCAAATGAAGGAGATGTGTTTCTCTCTCTAAGGTGGGCTAATGCTCTCAAAATCTGACCTAGAAGAGTGAAAAATTTGTTTATATAGTGCCAAGGACGAAGCCCTAAAAGAGGACCAATGAGAAAATGCCACATACCCCAAAAAAACGCGTTGCGCTAGTAATCCGAGCCGGCAACTAGCTACGAGCGCAAACGAGCGCAACGGAATATGCATATGACGTCATGCATGACCTCAGACAAAAAACCCGTTGCGCTAGTAAGCGCCCGAAGGCAAAAAGACGAGCGCTATCTTGCGCATCTTGCAGAAGTTCATTTACAAGAGGTATAAGCCTAAGAAAATTTTTCTCTATTAAATCCAAAGGCAAACAGAGAATTCCAATGCCATATAAAGCAAGATTTACAAATGAGCCCTATAATCAAATTAACCAATATGATGCATGGAAAAACATGAACATGAAATGCATATACCTTTTGTTATCGAAATCCGAGCAATCTTCATGGCAATGGCTTTTCAACAAATCTTGATCCCTCGGGCGGAGCATCTAGACTCAATACACTAAAAGACCTCCCAAACCGAAATGGAAAAAGTACAAAATACAGACTACAATGGTTTGTCGGAATCCGGAAAATGCCAATAATACTAACAACTATGATGTCCCACTTGTCTTCAAAACGTACCACTTCTCACCTTCAGCCCACACATTATTACCAACACCCTTACGCTACCACCTAAAAAAAATCCTATTTGAAATCTCTAGATGGTATGGTCTGAAAGTGAACATGGTGGATGGGGATGATATTGTGGTGATTCTTTTACTTCTCAGTGTTTGACATTCCTTTCCATGAGACTACCTATTCTTTCAATTGAGCGTTTTTCATATAACACGACTATGTGCAAGATACTTTGAATTTGATTTACATACATTCTCCTCGCACATAAATTGAGAGTACAATAGCACTAAATTCGAGTGATTTATTTGTTGAGTGCATTGTCCAGTGAGATTTGAGTCAAAGTGTATTTCTGATAGAGAGTTGGGTTATGTTCATCTTTGAAGCTAGAATTGTATTTATGTTGGCTAACTTACTCACACACTCCAAACTTTGAGTGACATGGATGTCTTTACTTGTTGCTAGCATTTGCGACTTCGATTGATTTTCGTTGTAGAGGTGGTGAGACTCATGGCTTTGTTTTTGAACTTGGAGCATTTGGATGATAAGATTCATAAATTTCATGGGATAGATTTTTGAATTTTGTGGGTAGATTCACGGCAAACCCTCACGAGACTATAACTCATCCACTAGGGCAACCTAGGGGTTTAAAGGTTTGTTGCATATGCTAAATGCAATCGGACTCCTCCGAAAAAGGATTTTTTTTTTCTTTGCGTGACTTTATTTCTTTTGCTCGAGGACTAGCAAAATGTAGGTTTGGGGGTATTTGATGAGCCCAAAATATTGACTTGTAGCAACCCCTATATCGTATAGTGTTAGTCATTTATTGTGCTTAATTAGATATTGATGTTATCTTTTTGATAATTCACTTTAAATTATTAATTTGCAGGAAAAATATGATAATGATCAATATTTCGATCGTTGGATTCTAAAAGCGCGAAGCCGAAATTGTCATAGTTAAGCCCGTGATCAAACTAACTCAAGTGGTGAGCCCAAGATTATAAGACGGCATGAAAAATCAAGACCAATAACATATTATAATCTATTGGAGTGGAACATGATCCGGCCATGCCTAGAGCCGTTGACTGACTCATGGTCCTAAAGGCTAGAGTTCGAAGCTGATTGGAAAAAAAAAAGTTTAATATTGGAAACAAATCAAATTAGGAGAAGCCATCTATTAAGAGATTCACTGTACCAAAAGACAGAGTTAGAGAAGGATTTGTTTCCTTAAAGGCTACGGGTAGAATATTATAAAGAGAGGATCTCGGGCTTCGGCTTGGAGAGGGGGATATCACGCACCAAGTCGCTGGCTGCGGCTAGGGAAAAATAAGTGAGAGCTTCATATGTCATTCAGGATTTTAATGGTTGCTAGTCGTCACATGGGCAGCTAAATATTTTAGGCGAGGGTTGAGGATGAAGCCTCACGTTTTGTAGTAAGTATTTACGTACTCATTATTTATTTTCCAAATGCATGTTTTAATTGAATAATCGCTCCAATCTCATATTAATTAATTTAGTAATTTTGGATATGGATTCAATCATGTTTTTTCCATGATTTGAGATTGCTAGTTAATTATTCAGCCCTGTTATGCAAGTTTTAATTTCAAGCACTGGATATCTTTTGTGATTTGTTTTTGAATGGATACATATGATTTTTTTGTCTTGAACATTAAGGCGAGGAAGAGCGGACATAAGTTATTTTTCTAAAAGGCCTTAACGATGACATTTTCCACGGTAATAGAGTTTAGCCACCAAATTACTGTGAAGAAGGGTACGAAAATAAATAAGAGTTTGTGAGTAATTGCTATGAATACGCGAGTGTGGATTCTGAAACCTTAGTCACTTTTCCTTTATATCAGTTTAGTTCAATTGTCAATTTTATTTATTGCTTGTTTAATTTTGTAGTTTAAAACACACCATCTCAACTTTTGGAACTAGGTTAGGGTTTAATCAACTTTGGATCATTTAGTTTTCCTATTAACAAAGACACAAGTCCCTGTGGGTTCGACCTCGCACTTGCATTGCTATACTTCAATACGATTCGTGCGCTTGCGAGTACATTAAAATTTCACAACACCCCCATCCCCCCCCTTCCCCCAAAAAAAAAAAAAAAATTCTATGCCCGAACCGATAAACTGTTCATGGTTTTGTTGGCAACCTAAAAATGTATTATTGGGCATGAATCTACTCAACACAGGGTTCACCTTGATGATTTGAGTCGTTGTGTGCATTAGATGAACAAAGATAGTGGATTATTTTAACTATGTAATCAGCTCAATTTTTTACGAATTCAGTGGATGACATGCACGGTTTTGATAAAACAAAATGAAATCAACCAATAAGATGCCACTGTCTGAACTCAGGAGTCATTATTTTTTTTATCAACAAGCAAAAATTATTAGAGAAATCTCGACAAGGGTACATCAAGATGGGGGCAGAGAGGGGAGGGGATTCCAACCAAATGTTGGAGCAATTAAAACACCCAAAAGGACTAGCCCAAAAACACCCAGTGGCGAAGCCCACCACACCTAATGGCCTAAACCCAAAGGGCATACCAAATAAAACATTGAAGCCCAAAAAACAAGGACCTAACCCGAAGACGACACATTAAGGGACACGCATGTCCATGCCCTGTCCCTTGCGTGTTCCCCTCTAAAAAATAATTTAATTTGAGTGTCCTCGTGTCAAATACGCGGAAACGGAGACCTCTAGGAATATCGGTGCTTTATAGAATGTGTACAACAATTGTTACTGGTTTTGAAATGCTTTAAGGAGAAAATATTGGCATGTGTTTGTGCAAGGACAGTTTTCTGAGCATCATGGAGGCGGATGATGTCCCTTCTTCCGATTAGAATGCACTTGCACTAATAGCTCCATATGACTGCTCAACAATGGATATCTTTGTTATCGTTGACGGCGAAACACCAAAGTTTGGATTCCAGCTAGCCAGATAGGTGTCATGACATTCAACTATTCTTGTTAACCTTCCTCTCCTTGTAACTTATGGAAAATTTTGTGGATGATATGTATAAGTGCTGCCATGCTTCCACTGTACCGCTCTTTCTATCTGCTTTTTTATCTTTGCTACAAGTTGTTGTGGTTATTTGATACTGTAATGGAAAAGGAGTGATGGAAAGGTTTTGGATCTCTGTGTTGTGTGTAGTCACAAAATTGAAGTTTAACATGATTGTGAAGCTTATGCATCTAAAGCCTCCAATCTACTCGCTTGGCAATCTCTGTGGATTGTCAGCGGCAAGAACACATACCAACCGAAAAAAGCCTTAACTGTTGGTCCTCAGAGTTACAATATTCAATTGTATTCATATGCTCTGTTAATTTATATCTATATTACCCTTGGCCTAGTTAGATACAAACACAAGAGGCGACCGTTATTACCCCTTGAAATTGGGAATTACATCATTTTCATCTTCTGAAATTTAGTTTCTCTTTGGATTTTACTAATTTAATTGTCGATCTCTACTCATTGAGCCATTTCTTTTGTTCTGTAATATCTTTATAAATCCTAAAATTTTGCAGGCATTGACAGATCTAAAGGTTGACAAAATCATCGGATGAATTGGCAACTTACATCTCCCCCTTTTTCTAGTTGTTAAAATGAGGTGTTTGCAATTTTTACTTCAATTTATAGGGAATATAGTTTCCTCAACATAACAAAAATCCTTGTTTGACTAATTGGGTTCCAGCTTATTGCTTCTAATTTGAGCTTCTATCTTATTTTTACAGCTGCTCTCATCCATGTTTAGATGGATTTTCATCAAATTAGCCTCCGGTGCCTGCTTAAAAGACATCAAACAACCCACCCTAAACCATTCCAAATCCACTCCCGCATCGCTTTGTCGAACCTTTCCTGGAAGAACCCAAATAGCTCTACCAGAAATCTTTCTTGGTAAACCATGGCTTGATTTAGCCATATTGTGGTCTCCATCATAAACATTCTTGCTCTTCTTTCGTCCATCTTCACCATCTCTGTCTCCTTGTCTCTTATACGTAAGGGCCCAACTAAATGCAATGACCCCAATCCAATAAAATATTTGCTCCATGGGGTATTTTTGTTTTGTTTGTCTTTGGTGGCTTTGATAGGTGCAATTCGAGCCAGCAGGCGGTTACTTTCCGTTTATGCGGGGGCGTTGTTTCTTTGGTTCCTTTGGCTTATTGGGTCATCGGCTTTCTTGTTGGTGTTGTCCAAGGTAAGTGATGCAAAGGCAGAAAAGGACCACAAAGAATATAAGCTCAGCGAGTATCCAGGGTGGTTGAGGAGATATGTCGTGGATGGAGATAGATGGGTTCCCATCAAGAGGTGCATGGTGAGACACCAAACATGCAAAAAAATCTGCATATTGAAAACCCACCCCTTTTGGTACTCTCTCTCTCTCTCTCTCTCTCTCTCTCTCTCTCTCTCTTTTTTTTATCTGATTGGTTATGCTTTCAGATCCGTTTTCCTGAATGATTTTTTTCTAAAACTATTTGGTCGATGGATTTCAAAGCTTGTTTTTAATGATTTATTTCGGAAAGAAACCGCTTACGCGAAAATACCTAAAAGAGGTTTCCAAATTCTCGAAAACCATGTTCCTAAACAATAAATGGATTATGAAAAGGTTTAGTCTTTATGTTTTCTAAACGGTTTTCCAAAAGAATTTCCGAATGAGTCTGACGGGTTGTATCCTTATTTTTTGCAAGTGTTTTGGAAAGATAACTAACTTCTATTAAGTCACGAGAAAGATCTTCCCAAATTCTCAAATGCCATATTTGCTATAAAGATCAACTACAATTTGAAAACAATGACATCCTATGTTCTGGAAACCAATTTTCAAGAAAAGAAATCATGCAAAAAAGATTCTGAAACCGAAAATGGATGGATATATTGGAAATGTCGCGACTTGAAATTTTGATGCATCAGATCCTTTTCCCTTTGTATGAAGAATTATCATCTATGCATGTTGGTTTCAAGAGAAACATTTTGCATTGCGATTCACGAACTCTCTGGATTGTCAACAGGAATCATTCACAAAATTTTGCAGTTGCATTAATTAACGGGATTAAGCCCCCCTTCCACTTTGAATATTCCCGTGTCTTTATAAGTGGGAGGGTGAGATCCTTTTTGTTTTGTTCCACAACATTTTCCTTTGGTTTTCGTAACTTTTTTTTTCCCTGGTAAATCGCCTCTGCAAATTCAAGACCCAATGGGTGCTTTACAATTATGTTCAAATATTGCTAAATCTCAAGTTTGTACAAAAAACAAAATGATTTACTCATTTTATTTTGTTTCGGTTTCCCATTCTTGTTTGTAGAGTTGTTGCCAGCCTCCTTCGCAAAGTGGGTTTATTAGCAATAATGACACCTCGTGGGAGGTTCCGAAATCCGGCATTCTATCTGGAGATCCAGACAGCCAATCATGGAGGAACAACTTGGACCAAGTGTGCTATGATTGCAACTCATGCAAGGTGGGGTATCTAAGAACCCTTAAGGACTCATGGCTCATTGAAGCGAGAATAGGCCTTCTTTACTGTGTCGTCATCTTCGTCGGCTTCTGGATTGCCTTTTGGGCTTTCCGACAAGTTCCGAGGGAGGACAAATTCCACCAACTCAAAGGGAACATTGCCTCTGTTGCTTGAACTATTATGCATTTATATTTTATATTTTATAGACAAAGCTCCAATGATAAAAGGATGATGTGGGGAGATTAGCACCAATTGTAAAATGTTCTTAATGAAATCAGGATAATATAATTCTGAGGATGTTTTACGGTACTCTCTTTTTTGTTGGTAGTTTTAGCCTATTATTTATATTCTCAATGTTGGTGATTGTGGATTTTTCTGAAAATAAAAACCATACCCTATGTCACCGAAAGAAAGGAATGTAAATGTTGGTCACGGGAGCTCCTCGCTTGTAGTTTTAAATATCGGCCATTACGTAACGTCGCGACCGCACCGTAATGGTTTTTGGGTTCTCTAATATATTTCGCCCCGGTATACTGGCGAGAGCAAAAATCTCATCTGTATTGGCCCGTTCAAATTACGTATTGGTCCCTTCCGATCCGGATCGGTTCACGGCTGATACTCGATCATTAAGGATTATTTAAGCAATTTAAAATTATTATTTTTAAGAAATTGATTTTTAAAAATGTACGACTGCTACAGCCGATTCCCATTACATAACATTCGATACTACCAAAACTGTTACGTTCAAACCGTTACCGTTACGCATCGCGAAACCATTATTTAAAAATTGTCCTAGCTCCCCATCCCCCTCCTTCCCCAAAAAAAAAAAAAATTAATCTACGCCCGAACCGATAAACTGTTCATGGTTTTGTTGGCAACCTAAAAATGTATTATTGGGCATGAATCTGCTCAACACAGGGTTCACCTTGATGATTTGAGTCGTTGTGTGCATTAGATGAACAAAGATAGTGGATTATTTTAACTATGTAATCAGCTCAATTTTTTGTGAATTCAGTGGATGACATGCACGGTTTTGATAAAACAAAATGAAATCAACCAATAAGATGCCACTGTCTGAACTCAGGAGTCATTATTTTTTTTATCAACAAGGAAAAATAATTAGACAAATCTCGACAAGGGTACATCAAGATGGGGGCAAAGTGGAGGGGATTCCAACCAAATGTTGGAGGAATTAAAACACCCAAAAGGACTAGCCCAAAAACACCCAGTGGCGAAGCCCACCACACCTAATGGCCTAAACCCAAAGGGCATACCAAATAAAACATTGAAGCCCAAAAAACAACGCCCTAACCCTAAGACGACACATTAAGGGACACGCATGCCAATGCCCTGTCCCTTGCGTGTTCCCCTCTAAAAAATAATTTAATTTGAGTGTCCTCGTGTCCAATACGCGGAAACGGCGACCTCTAGGAATATCGGTGCTTTATAGAATGTGTACAACAATTGGTACTGGTTTTGAAATGCTTTAAGGAGAAAATATTGGCATGTGCTTGTGCAAGGACAGTTTTCTGAGCATCGTGGAGGCGGATGATGTCCCTTCTTCCGATTCGAATACACTTGCACTAATAGTTCCATATGACTGCTCAACAATGGATATCTTGGTTATCGTTGATGGCGAAACACCGAAGTTTGGATTCCAGCTAGCCAAATAGGTGTCATGACATTCAACTATTCTTGTTAACCTTCCTCTCCTTGTAACTTATGGAAAATTTTGTGGATGATATGTATAAGTGCTGCCATGCTTCCATTGTACCGCTCTTTCTGTCTGCTTTTTTATCTTTGCTACAAGTTGTTGTGGTTATTTGATACTGTAATGGAAAAGGAGTGATGGAAAGGTTTTGGATCTCTGTGTTGTGTGTAGGCACAAAATTGAAGTTTAACATGATTGTGAAGCTTATGCATCTAAAGCCTCCAATCTACTCGCTTGGCAATCTCTGTGGATTGTCAGCGGCAAGAACACATACCAACCGAAAAAAGCCTTAACTGTTGGTCCTCAGAGTTACAATATTCAATTGTATTCATATGCTCTGTTAATTTATATCTATATTACCCTTGGCCTAGTTAAATACAAACACAAGAGGCAACCGTTATTACCCCTTGAAATTGGGAATTACATCATTTTCATCTTCTGAAATTAAGTTTCTCTTTGGATTTTACTAATTTAATTGTCGATCTCTACTAATTGAGCCATTTTCTTTTGTTCTGTAATATCTTTATAAATCCTAAAATTTTGCAGGCATTGACAGATCTAAAGGTTGACAAAATCATCGGATGAATTGGCAACTTACATCTCCCCCTTTTTCTAGTTGTTAAAATGAGGTGTTTGCTATTTTTACTTCAATTTGTAGGGAATATAGTTTCCTCAACATAACAAAAATCCTTGTTAGACTAATTGGGTTCCAGCTTATTGCTTCTAATTTGAGCTTCTATCTTCTTTTTACAGCTGCTCTCATCCATGTTTAGATGGATTTTCATCAAATTAGCCTCCGGTGCCTGCTTAAAAGACATTATACAACCCACCCTAAACCATTCCAAATCCACTCCCGCATCGCTTTGTCGAACCTTTCCTGGAAGCAACCAAATAGCTCTACCAGAAATCTTTCTTGGTAAACCATGGCTCGATTTAGCCATATTGTGGTCTCCATCATAAACATTCTTGCTCTTCTTTCGTCCATCTTCACCATCTCTGTCTCCTTGTCTCTTATACGTAAGGGCCCAACTAAATGCAATGACCCCAATCCAATAAAATATTTGCTCCATGGGGTATTTTTGTTTTGCTTGTCTTTGGTGGCTTTGATAGGTGCAATTCGAGCCAGCAGGCGGTTACTTTCCGTTTATGCGGGGGCGTTGTTTCTTTGGTTCCTTTGGCTTATTGGGTCATCGGCTTTCTTGTTGGTGTTGTCCAAGGTAAGTGATGCAAAGGCAGAAAAGGACCACAAAGAATATAAGCTCAGCGAGTATCCAGGGTGGTTGAGGAGATATGTCGTGGATGGAGATAGATGGGTTCCCATCAAGAGGTGCATGGTGAGACACCAAACATGCAAAAAAAATCTGCATATTGAAAACCCACCCCTTTTGGTACTCTCTCTCTCTCTCTCTCTATCTCTCATTTTTATCTGATTGGTTATGCTTTCAGATCCGTTTTCCGGAATGATTTTTTTCTAAAACTATTTGGTCGATGGATTTCAAAGCTTGTTTTTAATGATTTATTTCGGAAAAGAAACCGCTTACGCGAAAATACCTAAAAGAGGTTTCCAAATTCTCGAAAACCATGTTCCTAAACAATAAATGGATTATGAAAAGGTTTAGTCTTTATGTTTTCTAAACGGTTTTCCAAAAGAATTTATGAATGAGTCTGACGGGTTGTATCCTTATTTTTTGCAAGTGTTTTGGAAAGATAACTAACTTCTATTAAGTCACGAGAAAGATGTTCCCAAATTCTCAAATGCCATATTCGCTATAAAGATCAACTACAATTTGAAAACAATGACTTCCTATGTTCTGGAAACCAATTTTCAAGAAAAGAAATCATGCAAAAAAGATTCTGAAACCGAAAATGGATGGAGATATTGGAAATGTCGCGACTTGAAATTTTGATGCATCGAATCCTTTTCCCTTTGTATGAAGAATTATCATCTATGCATGTTGGTTTCAAGAGAAACATTTTGCATTGCGATTCATGAACTCTCTGGATTGTCAACAGGGATCATTCACAAAATTTTGCAGTTGCATTAATTAACGGGATTAAGCCCCCCTTCCACTTTGAATATTCCCGTGTCTTTATAAGTGGGAGGGTGAGATCCTTTTTGTTTTGTTCCACAACATTTTCCTTTGGTTTTCGTAACTTTTTTTTTTCTCTGGTAAATCGCCTCTGCAAATTCAAGACCCAATGGGTGCTTTACAATTATGTTCAAATATTGCTAAATCTCAAGTTTGTACAAAAAACAAAATGATTTACTCATTTTATTTTGTTTCGGTTTCCCATTCTTGTTTGTAGAGTTGTTGCCAGCCTCCTTCGCAATGTGGGTTTATTAGCAATAATGACACCTCGTGGGAGGTTCCGAAATCCGGCATTCTATCTGGAGATCCAGACTGCCAATCATGGAGGAACAACTTGGACCAAGTGTGCTATGATTGCAACTCATGCAAGGCTGGGTATCTAAGAACCCTTAAGGACTCATGGCTCATTGAAGCGAGAATAGGCCTTCTTTACTGTGTCGTCATCTTCGTCGGCTTCTGGATTGCCTTTTGGGCTTTCCGACAAGCTCCGAGGGAGGACAAATTCCACCAACTCAAAGGGAACATTGCCTCTGTTGCTTGAACTATTATGCATTTATATTTTATATTTTATAGACAAAGCTCCAATGATAAAAGGATGATGTGGGGAGATTAGCACCAATTGTAAAATGTTCTTAATGAAATCAGGATAATATAATTCTGAGGATGTTTTACGGTACTCTCTTTTTTGTTGGTAGTTTTAGCCTATTTTTTATATTCTCAATGTTGGTGATTGTGGATTTTTTGAAAACAAAAACCATACCCTATGTCACCGAAAGAAAGGAATGTAAATGTTGGTCACGGGAGCTCCTCGCTTGTAGTTTTAAATATCGGCCATTACGTAACGTCGCGACCGCACCGTAATGGTTTTTGGGTTCTCTAATATATTTCGCCCCGGTATACTGGCGAGAGCAAAAATCTCATCTCTATTGGCCCGTTCAAATTACGTATTGGTCCCTTCCGATCCGGATCGGTTCACGGCTGATACTCGATCATTAAGGATTATTTAAGCAATTTAAAATTATTATTTTTAAGAAATTGATTTTTAAAAATGTACGATTGCTACAGCCGATTCCCATTACATAACATTCGATACTACCAAAACTGTTACGTTCAAACCGTTACCGTTACGCATCGCGAAACCATTATTTAAAAATTGTCCTCGCTCCCCATCCCCCTCCTTCCCCAAAAAAAAAAAAAAATTAATCTACGCCCGAACCGATAAACTGTTCATGGTTTTGTTGGCAACCTAAAAATGTATTATTGGGCATGAATCTGCTCAACACAGGGTTCACCTTGATGATTTGAGTCGTTGTGTGCATTAGATGAACAAAGATAGTGGATTATTTTAACTATGTAATCAGCTCAATTTTTAGTGAATTCAGTGGATGACATGCACGGTTTTGATAAAACAAAATGAAATCAACCAATAAGATGCCACTGTCTGAACTCAGGAGTCATTATTTTTTTTATCAACAAGGAAAAATTGTTAGACAAATCTCGACAAGGGTACATCAAGATGGGGGCAAAGGGGAGGGGATTCCAACCAAATGTTGGAGGAATTAAAACACCCAAAAGGACTAGCCCAAAAACACCCAGTGGCGAAGCCCACCACACCTAATGGCCTAAACCCAAAGGGCATACCAAATAAAACATTGAAGCCCAAAAAACAACGCCCTAACCCTAAGACGACACATTAAGGGACACGCATGCCAATGCCCTGTCCCTTGCGTGTTCCCCTCTAAAAAATAATTTAATTTGAGTGTCCTCGTGTCCAATACGCGGAAACGGCGACCTCTAGGAATATCGGTGCTTTATAGAATGTGTACAACAATTGGTACTGGTTTTGAAATGCTTTAAGGAGAAAATATTGGCATGTGCTTGTGCAAGGACAGTTTTCTGAGCATCGTGGAGGCGGATGATGTCCCTTCTTCCGATTCGAATACACGTGCACTATTAGTTCCATATGACTGCTCAACAATGGATATCTTTGTTATCGTTGATGGCGAAACACCAAAGTTTGGATTCCACCTAGCCAAATAGGTGTCATGACATTCAACTATTCTTGTTAACCTTCCTCTCCTTGTAACTTATGGAAAATTTTGTGGATGATATGTATAAGTGCTGCCATGCTTCCATTGTACCGCTCTTTCTGTCTGCTTTTTTATCTTTGCTACAAGTTGTTGTGGTTATTTGATACTGTAATGGAAAAGGAGTGATGGAAAGGTTTTGGATCTCTGTGTTGTGTGTAGGCACAAAATTGAAGTTTAACATGATTGTGAAGCTTATGCATCTAAAGCCTCCAATCTACTCGCTTGGCAATCTCTGTGGATTGTCAGCGGCAAGAACACATACCAACCGAAAAAAGCCTTAACTGTTGGTCCTCAGAGTTACAATATTCAATTGTATTCATATGCTCTGTTAATTTATATCTATATTACCCTTGGCCTAGTTAAATACAAACACAAGAGGCAACCGTTATTACCCCTTGAAATTGGGAATTACATCATTTTCATCTTCTGAAATTAAGTTTCTCTTTGGATTTTACTAATTTAATTGTCGATCTCTACTCATTGAGCCATTTTCTTTTGTTCTGTAATATCTTTATAAATCCTAAAATTTTGCAGGCATTGACAGATCTAAAGGTTGACAAAATCATCGGATGAATTGGCAACTTACATCTCCCCCTTTTTCTAGTTGTTAAAATGAGGTGTTTGCTATTTTTACTTCAATTTGTAGGGAATATAGTTTCCTCAACATAACAAAAATCCTTGTTAGACTAATTGGGTTCCAGCTTATTGCTTCTAATTTGAGCTTCTATCTTCTTTTTACAGCTGCTCTCATCCATGTTTAGATGGATTTTCATCAAATTAGCCTCCGGTGCCTGCTTAAAAGACATCAAACAACCCACCCTAAACCATTCCAAATCCACTCCCGCATCGCTTTGTCGAACCTTTCCTGGAAGCAACCAAATAGCTCTACCAGAAATCTTTCTTGGTAAACCATGGCTCGATTTAGCCATATTGTGGTCTCCATCATAAACATTCTTGCTCTTCTTTCGTCCATCTTCACCATCTCTGTCTCCTTGTCTCTTATACGTAAGGGCCCAACTAAATGCAATGACCCCAATCCAATAAAATATTTGCTCCATGGGGTATTTTTGTTTTGCTTGTCTTTGGTGGCTTTGATAGGTGCAATTCGAGCCAGCAGGCGGTTACTTTCCGTTTATGCGGGGGCGTTGTTTCTTTGGTTCCTTTGGCTTATTGGGTCATCGGCTTTCTTGTTGGTGTTGTCCAAGGTAAGTGATGCAAAGGCAGAAAAGGACCACAAAGAATATAAGCTCAGCGAGTATCCAGGGTGGTTGAGGAGATATGTCGTGGATGGAGATAGATGGGTTCCCATCAAGAGGTGCATGGTGAGACACCAAACATGCAAAAAAAAATCTGCATATTGAAAACCCACCCCTTTTGGTACTCTCTCTCTCTCTCTCTCTATCTCTCATTTTTATCTGATTGGTTATGCTTTCAGATCCGTTTTCCGGAATGATTTTTTTCTAAAACTATTTGGTCGATGGATTTCAAAGCTTGTTTTTAATGATTTATTTCGGAAAAGAAACCGCTTACACGAAAATACCTAAAAGAGGTTTCCAAATTCTCGAAAACCATGTTCCTAAACAATAAATGGATTATGAAAAGGTTTAGTCTTTATGTTTTCTAAACGGTTTTCCAAAAGAATTTATGAATGAGTCTGACGGGTTGTATCCTTATTTTTTGCAAGTGTTTTGGAAAGATAACTAACTTCTATTAAGTCACGAGAAAGATGTTCCCAAATTCTCAAATGCCATATTCGCTATAAAGATCAACTACAATTTGAAAACAATGACTTCCTTGTTACGAAACCAATTTTCAAGAAAAGAAATCATGCAAAAAAGATTCTGAAACCGAAAATAGATGGAGATATTGGAAATGTCGCGACTTGAAATTTTGATGCATCGAATCCTTTTCCCTTTGTTTGAAGAATTATCATCTATGCATGTTGGTTTCAAGAGAAACATTTTGCATTGCGATTCATGAACTCTCCGATTGTCAACAGGATCATTCACAAAATTTTGCAGTTGCATTAATTAACGGGATTAAGCCCCCCTTCCACTTTGAATATTCCCGTGTCTTTATAAGTGGGAGGGTGAGATCCTTTTTGTTTTGTTCCACAACATTTTCCTTTGGTTTTCGTAACTTTTTTTTTCTCTGGTAAATCGCCTCTGCAAATTCAAGACCCAATGGGTGCTTTACAATTATGTTCAAATATTGCTAAATCTCAAGTTTGTACAAAAAACAAAATGATTTACTCATTTTATTTTGTTTCGGTTTCCCATTCTTGTTTGTAGAGTTGTTGCCAGCCTCCTTCGCAATGTGGGTTTATTAGCAATAATGACACCTCGTGGAGGTTCCGAAATCCGGCATTCTATCCGGAGATCCAGATCGCAATCATGGAGGAACAACTTGGACCAAGTGTGCTATGATTGCAACTCATGCAAGGCTCAGGGTATCTAAGAACCCTTAAGGACTCATGGCTCATTGAAGCGAGAATAGGCCTTCTTTCTTTACCGTGTCGTCATCTTCGTCGGCTTGGATTGCCTTTTGGGCTTTCCGACAAGCTCCGAGGGAGGACAAATTCCACCAACTCAAAGGGAACATTGCCTCTGTTGCTTGAACTATTATGCATTTATATTTTATATTTTATAGACAAAGCTCCAATGATAAAAGGATGATGTGGGGAGATTAGCACCAATTGTAAAATGTTCTTAATGAAATCGGGATAATATAATTCGAGGGATGTTTTACGGTACTCTCTTTTTGTTGGTAGTTTTAGCCTATTTTTTATATTCTCAATGTTGGTGATTGTGGATTTTTTGAAAACAAAAACCATACCCTATGTCACCGAAAGAAAGGAATGTAAATGTTGGTCACGGGAGCTCCTCGCTTGTAGTTTTAAATATCGGCCATTACGTAACGTCGCGACCGCACCGTAATGGTTTTTGGGTTCTCTAATATATTTCGCCCCGGTATACTGGCGAGAGCAAAAATCTCATCTGTATTGGCCCGTTCAAATTACGTATTGGTCCCTTCCGATCCGGATCGGTTCACGGCTGATACTCGATCATTAAGGATTATTTAAGCAATTTAAAATTATTATTTTTAAGAAATTGATTTTTAAAAATGTACGATTGCTACAGCCGATTCCCATTACATAACATTCGATACTACCAAAACTGTTACGTTCAAACCGTTACCGTTACGCATGCGCATCGCGAAACCATTATTTAAAAATTGTCCTCGCTCCCCATCCCCTCCTTCCCCAAAAAAAAAAAAATTTAATCTACGCGCCGAACCGATAAACTGCTCATGGTTTTGTTGGCAACCTTAAAATGTATTATTGGGCATGAATCGCTCAACTCAACACAGGGTTCACCTTGATGATTTGAGTCGTTGTGTGCATTAGATGAACAAAGATAGTGGATTATTTTAACTATGTAATCAGCTCAATTTTTAGTGAATTCAATGGATGACATGCACGGTTTTGATAAAACAAAATGAAATCAACCAATAAGATGCCACTGTCTGAACTCAGGAGTCATTATTTTTTTTATCAACAAGGAAAAATTGTTAGACAAATCTCGACAAGGGTACATCAAGATGGGGGCAAAGGGGAGGGGATTCCAACCAAATGTTGGAGGAATTAAAACACCCAAAAGGACTAGCCCAAAAACACCCAGTGGCGAAGCCCACCACACCTAATGGCCTAAACCCAAAGGGCATACCAAATAAAACATTGAAGCCCAAAAAACAACGCCCTAACCCTAAGACGACACATTAAGGGACACGCATGCCAATGCCCTGTCCCTTGCGTGTTCCCCTCTAAAAAATAATTTAATTTGAGTGTCCTCGTGTCCAATACGCGGAAACGGCGACCTCTAGGAATATCGGTGCTTTATAGAATGTGTACAACAATTGGTACTGGTTTTGAAATGCTTTAAGGAGAAAATATTGGCATGTGCTTGTGCAAGGACAGTTTTCTGAGCATCGTGGAGGCGGATGATGTCCCTTCTTCCGATTCGAATACACGTGCACTAATAGTTCCATATGACTGCTCAACAATGGATATCTTTGTTATCGTTGATGGCGAAACACCAAAGTTTGGATTCCAGCTAGCCAAATAGGTGTCATGACATTCAACTATTCTTGTTAACCTTCCTCTCCTTGTAACTTATGGAAAATTTTGTGGATGATATGTATAAGTGCTGCCATGCTTCCATTGTACCGCTCTTTCTGTTTGCTTTTTTATCTTTGCTACAAGTTGTTGTGGTTATTTGATACTGTAATGGAAAAGGAGTGATGGAAAGGTTTTGCATCTCTGTGTTGTGTGTAGGCACAAAATTGAAGTTTAACATGATTGTGAAGCTTATGCATCTAAAGCCTCCAATCTACTCGCTTGGCAATCTCTCGTGGATTGTCACGCAAGAACACATACCAACCGAAAAAGCCTTAACCGTGGTCCTCGAGTTACAATATTCAATTGTATTCATATGCTGTTAATTTATATCTATATTACCCTTGGCCTAGTTAAATACAAACACAAGAGGCAAACGTTATTACCCCTTAAAATTGGGAATTACATCATTTTCATCTTCTGAAATTAAGTTTCTCTTTGGATTTTACTAATTTAATTGTCGATCTCTACTAATTGAGCCATTTTCTTTTGTTCTGTAATATCTTTATAAATCCTAAAATTTTGCAGGCATTGACAGATCTAAAGGTTGACAAAATCATCGGATGAATTGGCAACTTACATCTCCCCCTTTTTCTAGTTGTTAAAATGAGGTGTTTGCTATTTTTACTTCAATTTGTAGGAATATAGTTTCCTCAACATAACAAAAATCCTTGTTAGACTAATTGGGTTCCACTTATTGCTTCTAATTTGAGCTTCTATCTTCTTTTTACAGCTGCTCTCATCCATGTTTAGATGGATTTTCATCAAATTAGCCTCTCGGTGCAGCTTAAAAGACATCAAACAACCCACCCTAAACCATTCCAAATCCACTCCCGCATCGCTTTGTCGAACCTTTCCTGGAAGCAACCAAATAGCTCTACCAGAAATCTTTCTTGGTAAACCATGGCTCGATTTAGCCATATTGTGGTCTCCATCATAAACATTCTTGCTCTTCTTTCGTCCATCTTCACCATCTCTGTCTCCTTGTCTCTTATACGTAAGGGCCCAACTAAATGCAATGACCCCAATCCAATAAAATATTTGCTCCATGGGGTATTTTTGTTTTGCTTGTCTTTGGTGGCTTTGATAGGTGCAATTCGAGCCAGCAGGCGGTTACTTTCCGTTTATGCGGGGGCGTTGTTTCTTTGGTTCCTTTGGCTTATTGGGTCATCGGCTTTCTTGTTGGTGTTGTCCAAGGTAAGTGATGCAAAGGCAGAAAAGGACCACAAAGAATATAAGCTCAGCGAGTATCCAGGGTGGTTGAGGAGATATGTCGTGGATGGAGATAGATGGGTTCCCATCAAGAGGTGCATGGTGAGACACCAAACATGCAAAAAAAATCTGCATATTGAAAACCCACCCCTTTTGGTACTCTCTCTCTCTCTCTCTCTATCTCTCATTTTTATCTGATTGGTTATGCTTTCAGATCCGTTTTCCGGAATGATTTTTTTCTAAAACTATTTGGTCGATGGATTTCAAAGCTTGTTTTTAATGATTTATTTCGGAAAAGAAACCGCTTACACGAAAATACCTAAAAGAGGTTTCCAAATTCTCGAAAACCATGTTCCTAAACAATAAATGGATTATGAAAAGGTTTAGTCTTTATGTTTTCTAAACGGTTTTCCAAAAGAATTTATGAATGAGTCTGACGGGTTGTATCCTTATTTTTTGCAAGTGTTTTGGAAAGATAACTAACTTCTATTAAGTCACGAGAAAGATGTTCCCAAATTCTCAAATGCCATATTCGCTATAAAGATCAACTACAATTTGAAAACAATGACTTCCTATGTTCTGGAAACCAATTTTCAAGAAAAGAAATCATGCAAAAAAGATTCTGAAACCGAAAATGGATGGAGATATTGGAAATGTCGCGACTTGAAATTTTGATGCATCGAATCCTTTTCCCTTTGTATGAAGAATTATCATCTATGCATGTTGGTTTCAAGAGAAACATTTTGCATTGCGATTCATGAACTCTCTGGATTGTCAACAGGGATCATTCACAAAATTTTGCAGTTGCATTAATTAACGGGATTAAGCCCCCCTTCCACTTTGAATATTCCCGTGTCTTTATAAGTGGGAGGGTGAGATCCTTTTTGTTTTGTTCCACAACATTTTCCTTTGGTTTTCGTAACTTTTTTTTTCTCTGGTAAATCGCCTCTGCAAATTCAAGACCCAATGGGTGCTTTACAATTATGTTCAAATATTGCTAAATCTCAAGTTTGTACAAAAAACAAAATGATTTACTCATTTTATTTTGTTTCGGTTTCCCATTCTTGTTTGTAGAGTTGTTGCCAGCCTCCTTCGCAATGTGGGTTTATTAGCAATAATGACACCTCGTGGGAGGTTCCGAAATCCGGCATTCTATCTGGAGATCCAGACTGCCAATCATGGAGGAACAACTTGGACCAAGTGTGCTATGATTGCAACTCATGCAAGGCTGGGTATCTAAGAACCCTTAAGGACTCATGGCTCATTGAAGCGAGAATAGGCCTTCTTTACTGTGTCGTCATCTTCGTCGGCTTCTGGATTGCCTTTTGGGCTTTCCGACAAGCTCCGAGGGAGGACAAATTCCACCAACTCAAAGGGAACATTGCCTCTGTTGCTTGAACTATTATGCATTTATATTTTATATTTTATAGACAAAGCTCCAATGATAAAAGGATGATGTGGGGAGATTAGCACCAATTGTAAAATGTTCTTAATGAAATCAGGATAATATAATTCTGAGGATGTTTTACGGTACTCTCTTTTTTGTTGGTAGTTTTAGCCTATTTTTTATATTCTCAATGTTGGTGATTGTGGATTTTTCTGAAAACAAAAACCATACCCTATGTCACCGAAAGAAAGGAATGTAAATGTTGGTCACGGGAGCTCCTCGCTTGTAGTTTTAAATATCGGCCATTACGTAACGTCGCGACCGCACCGTAATGGTTTTTGGGTTCTCTAATATATTTCGCCCCGGTATACTGGCGAGAGCAAAAATCTCATCTGTATTGGCCCGTTCAAATTACGTATTGGTCCCTTCCGATCCGGATCGGTTCACGGCTGATACTCGATCATTAAGGATTATTTAAGCAATTTAAAATTATTATTTTTAAGAAATTGATTTTTAAAAATGTACGATTGCTACAGCCGATTCCCATTACATAACATTCGATACTACCAAAACTGTTACGTTCAAACCGTTACCGTTACGCATCGCGAAACCATTATTTAAAAATTGTCCTCGCTCCCCATCCCCCTCCTTCCCCAAAAAAATAAAAAATTAATCTACGCCCGAACCGATAAACTGTTCATGGTTTTGTTGGCAACCTTAAAATGTATTATTGGGCATGAATCTGCTCAACACAGGGTTCACCTTGATGATTTGAGTCGTTGTGTGCATTAGATGAACAAAGATAGTGGATTATTTTAACTATGTAATCAGCTCAATTTTTAGTGAATTCAGTGGATGACATGCACGGTTTTGATAAAACAAAATGAAATCAACCAATAAGATGCCACTGTCTGAACTCGAGTCATTATTTTTTTTATCAACAAGGAAAAATTGTTAGACAAATCTCGACAAGGGTACATCAAGATGGGGGCAAAGGGGAGGGGATTCCAACCAAATGTTGGAGGAATTAAAACACCCAAAAGGACTAGCCCAAAAACACCCAGTGGCGAAGCCCACCACACCTAATGGCCTAAACCCAAAGGGCATACCAAATAAAACATTGAAGCCCAAAAAACAACGCCCTAACCCTAAGACGACACATTAAGGGACACGCATGCCAATGCCCTGTCCCTTGCGTGTTCCCCTCTAAAAAATAATTTAATTTGAGTGTCCTCGTGTCCAATACGCGGAAACGGCGACCTCTAGGAATATCGGTGCTTTATAGAATGTGTACAACAATTGGTACTGGTTTTGAAATGCTTTAAGGAGAAAATATTGGCATGTGCTTGTGCAAGGACAGTTTTCTGAGCATCGTGGAGGCGGATGATGTCCCTTCTTCCGATTCGAATACACGTGCACTAATAGTTCCATATGACTGCTCAACAATGGATATCTTTGTTATCGTTGATGGCGAAACACCAAAGTTTGGATTCCAGCTAGCCAAATAGGTGTCATGACATTCAACTATTCTTGTTAACCTTCCTCTCCTTGTAACTTATGGAAAATTTTGTGGATGATATGTATAAGTGCTGCCATGCTTCCATTGTACCGCTCTTTTCTGTTTGCTTTTTTATCTTTGCTACAAGTTGTTGTGGTTATTTGATACTGTAATGGAAAAGGAGTGATGGAAAGGTTTTGCATCTCTGTGTTGTGTGTAGGCACAAAATTGAAGTTTAACATGATTGTGAAGCTTATGCATCTAAAGCCTCCAATCTACTCGCTTGGCAATCTCTGTGGATTGTCAGCGGCAAGAACACATACCAACCGAAAAAAGCCTTAACTGTTGGTCCTCGAGTTACAATATTCAATTGTATTCATATGCTCTGTTAATTTATATCTATATTACCCTTGGCCTAGTTAAATACAAACACAAGAGGCAACCGTTATTACCCCTTAAAATTGGGAATTACATCATTTTCATCTTCTGAAATTAAGTTTCTCTTTGGATTTTACTAATTTAATTGTCGATCTCTACTCATTGAGCCATTTTCTTTTGTTCTGTAATATCTTTATAAATCCTAAAATTTTGCAGGCATTGACAGATCTAAAGGTTGACAAAATCATCGGATGAATTGGCAACTTACATCTCCCCCTTTTTCTAGTTGTTAAAATGAGGTGTTTGCTATTTTTACTTCAATTTGTAGGGAATATAGTTTCCTCAACATAACAAAAATCCTTGTTAGACTAATTGGGTTCCAGCTTATTGCTTCTAATTTGAGCTTCTATCTTCTTTTTACAGCTGCTCTCATCCATGTTTAGATGGATTTTCATCAAATTAGCCTCCGGTGCCTGCTTAAAAGACATCAAACAACCCACCCTAAACCATTCCAAATCCACTCCCGCATCGCTTTGTCGAACCTTTCCTGGAAGCAACCAAATAGCTCTACCAGAAATCTTTCTTGGTAAACCATGGCTCGATTTAGCCATATTGTGGTCTCCATCATAAACATTCTTGCTCTTCTTTCGTCCATCTTCACCATCTCTGTCTCCTTGTCTCTTATACGTAAGGGCCCAACTAAATGCAATGACCCCAATCCAATAAAATATTTGCTCCATGGGGTATTTTTGTTTTGCTTGTCTTTGGTGGCTTTGATAGGTGCAATTCGAGCCAGCAGGCGGTTACTTTCCGTTTATGCGGGGGCGTTGTTTCTTTGGTTCCTTTGGCTTATTGGGTCATCGGCTTTCTTGTTGGTGTTGTCCAAGGTAAGTGATGCAAAGGCGAAAAGGACCACAAAGAATATAAGCTCAGGCCGAGTATCCGGGGTGGTTGAGGAGATATGTCGTGGATGGAGATAGATGGGTTCCCATCAAGAGGTGCATGGTGAGACACCAAACATGCAAAAAAATCTGCATATTGAAAACCCACCCCTTTGGTACTCTCTCTCTCTCTCTCTCTATCTCTCATTTTTATCTCGATTGGTTATGCTTTCGATCCGTTTTCCGAATGATTTTTTCTAAAACTATTTGGTCGATGGATTTCAAAGCTTGTTTTTAATGATTTATTTCGAAAAGAAACCGCTTACACGAAAATACCTAAAAGAGGTTTCCAAATTCTCGAAAACCATGTTCCTAAACAATAAATGGATTATGAAAAGGTTTAGTCTTTATGTTTTCTAAACGGTTTTCCAAAAGAATTTATGAATGAGTCTCGACGGGTTGTATCCTTATTTTTTGCAAGTGTTTTGGAAAGATAACTAACTTCTATTAAGTCACGAGAAAGATGTTCCCAAATTCTCAAATGCCATATTCGCTATAAAGATCAACTACAATTTGAAAACAATGACTTCCTATGTTCGAAACCAATTTTCAAGAAAAGAAATCATGCAAAAAGATTCTAAACCGAAATGGATGGAGATATTGGAAATGTCGCGACTTGAAATTTTGATGCATCGAATCCTTTTCCCTTTGTATGAAGAATTATCATCTATGCATGTTGGTTTCAAGAGAAACATTTTGCATTGCGATTCATGAACTCTGGATTGTCAACAGGATCATTCACAAAATTTTGCAGTTGCATTAATTAACGGGATTAAGCCCCCCTTCCACTTTGAATATTCCCGTGTCTTTATAAGTGGGAGGGTGAGATCCTTTTTTTTGTTCCACAACATTTTCCTTTGGTTTTCGTAACTTTTTTTTCTCGGTAAATCGCCTCTGCAAATTCAAGACCCAATGGGTGCTTTACAATTATGTTCAAATATTGCTAAATCTCAAGTTTGTACAAAAACAAAATGATTTACTCATTTTATTTTGTTTCGGTTTCCCATTCTTGTTTGTAGAGTTGTTTTGCCCCTCCTTCGCAATGTGGGTTTATTAGCAATAATGACACCTCGTGGGAGGTTCCAAATCCGCATTCTATCCGGAGATCCAGACCGCCAATCATGGAGGAACAACTTGGACCAAGTGTGCTATGATTGCAACTCATGCAAGGTGGGTATCTAAGAACCCTTAAGGACTCATGGCTCATTGAAGCGAGAATAGGCCTTCTTTACTTTGTGTCGTCATCTTCGTAAACGCTTCGGATTGCCTTTTGGGCTTTCCGACAAGCTCCGAGGGAGGACAAATTCCACCAACTCAAAGGGAACATTGCCTCTGTTGCTTGAACTATTATGCATTTATATTTTATATTTTATAGACAAAGCTCCAATGATAAAAGGATGATGTGGGGAGATTAGCACCAATTGTAAAATGTTCTTAATGAAATCAGGATAATATAATTCTGAGGATGTTTTACGGTACTCTCTTTTTTTTGTTGGTAGTTTTAGCCTATTTTTTATATTCTCAATGTTGGTGATTGTGGATTTTTCTGAAAACAAAAACCATACCCTATGTCACCGAAAGAAAGGAATGTAAATGTTGGTCACGGGAGCTCCTCGCTTGTAGTTTTAAATATCGGCCATTACGTAACGTCGCGACCGCACCGTAATGGTTTTTGGGTTCTCTAATATATTTCGCCCCGGTATACTGGCGAGAGCAAAAATCTCATCTGTATTGGCCCGTTCAAATTACGTATTGGTCCCTTCCGATCCGGATCGGTTCACGGCTGATACTCGATCATTAAGGATTATTTAAGCAATTTAAAATTATTATTTTTAAGAAATTGATTTTTAAAAATGTACGATTGCTACAGCCGATTCCCATTACATAACATTCGATACTACCAAAACTGTTACGTTCAAACCGTTACCGTTACGCATCGTGAAACCATTATTTAAAAATTGTCCTCGCTCCCCATCCCACTCCTTCCCCAAAAAAAAAAAAAATTAATCTACGCCCGAACCGATAAACTGTTCATGGTTTTGTTGGCAACCTAAAAATGTATTATTGGGCATGAATCTGCTCAACACAGGGTTCACCTTGATGATTTGAACGTTGTGTGCATTAGATGAACAAAGATAGTGGATTATTTTAACTATGTAATCAGCTCAATATTTTGTGCATTCAGCGGATGACATGCACGGTTATGATAAAACAAAACGAAATCAACCAATAAGATGCAACTGTCTGAACTCAGGAGTCATTATTTTTTTTATCAACAAGGAAAAATTGTCAGACAAATCTCGACAAGGGTACATCAAGATGGGGGCAGAGGGGAGGGGATTCCAACCAAATGTTGGAGGAATTAAAACACCCAAAAGGACTAGCCCAAAAACACCCAGTGGCGAAGCCCACCACACCTAATGGCCTAAACCCAAAGGGCATACCAAATAAAACATTGAAGCCCAAAAAACAACGCCCTAACCCTAAGACGACACATTAAGGGACACGCATGCCAATGCCCTGTCCCTTGCGTGGTCCCCTCTAAAAAATAATTTAATTTGAGTGTCCTCGTGTCCAATATGCGGAAACGGCGACCTCTAGGAATATCGGTGCTTTATAGAATGTGTACAACAATTGGTACTGGTTTTGAAATGCTTTAAGGAGAAAATATTGGCATGTGTTTGTGCAAGGACAGTTTTCTGAGCATCATGGAGGCGGATGATATCCCTTCTTCCGATTAGACTACACTTGCACTAATATGTCCATATGAGTGCTCAACAATGGATATCTTTGTTATCGTTGATGGCGAAACACCAAAGTTTGGATTCCAGCTAGCCAAATAGGTGTCATGACATTCAACTATTCTTGTTAACCTTCCTCTCCTTGTAACTTATGGAAAATTTTGTGGATGATATGTATAAGTGCTGCCATGCTTCCATTGTACCGCTCTTTCTGTCTGCTTTTTTATCTTTGCTACAAGTTGTTGTGGTTATTTGCTACTGTAATGGAAAAGGAGTGATGGAAAGGTTTTGGATCTCTGTGTTGTGTGTAGGCACAAAATTGAAGTTTAACATGATTGTGAAGCTTATGCATCTAAAGCCTCCAATCTACTCGCTTGGCAATCTCTGTGGATTGTCAGCGGCAAGAACACATACCAACCGAAAAAAGCCTTAACTGTTGGTCCTCAGAGTTACAATATTCAATTGTATTCATATGCTCTGTTAATTTATATCTATATTACCCTTGGCCTAGTTAAATACAAACACAAGAGGCAACCGTTATTACCCCTCGAAATTGGGAATCACATCATTTTCATCTTCTGAAATTAAGTTTCTCATTGGATTTTACTAATTTAATTGTCGATCTCTACTCATTGAGCCATTTTCTTTTGTTCTGTAATATCTTTATAAATCCTAAAATTTTTAAGGCATTGACAGATCTAAAGGTTGACAAAATCATCGGATGAATTGGCAACTTACATCTCCCCCTTTTTGTAGTTGTTAAAATGAGGTGTTTGCTATTTTTACTTCAATTTGTAGGGAAAATAATTTCCTCAACATAACAAAAATCCTTGTAGACTAATTGGGTTCCATCTTATAGCTTCTTATTTGAGCTTCTATCTTCTTTTTACAGCTTCTCTCATCCATGTTTAGATGGATTTTCATCAAATTAGCCTCTGGTGCCTGCTTAAAAGACATCAAACAACCCACCCTAAACCATTCCAAATCCACTCCCGCATCGCTTTTTCGAACCTTTCCTGGAAGCAACCAAATAGCTCTTCCAAAAATCTTTCTTGGTAAACCATGGCTCGATTTAGCCATATTGTGGTCTCCATCATAAACATTCTTGTTCTTCTTTCGTCCACCTTCACCATCTCTGTCTCCTTGTCTCTTATACATAAGGGCCCAACTAAATGCAATGACCCCAATCCAATAAAACGTTTGCTCTATGGGGTATTTTTGTTTTGCTTGTCTTTGGTGGCTTTGATAGGTGCAATTCGAGCCAACAGGCGGTTACTTTCGGTTTAACAGTTTTTTTATTTGACAACTAACAGTCCATTCCCACAATTAGCAATACTAAGTGTTGTCTATATTTGCAATTAAAAGTGATAAAGTGACAATTAACACTCTTTTAACAAGTGCAAATTAGCAATTAACAGTATTTTTATATGACAATTGACAGCGTTTTTCACAATTAACAATATTTTTATTTGACAATCAGCAGTGCATTCTCACAAGTACTGGTGTATTTTTCACAATTAACAATGTTTTTATTCGACAAATAACAGTGTATTCTCACAATTAGCAATACTAAGTGTTGTCTAAATTTGTAGTTAACAGTGGTGAAGTGACAATTAACAGTCTTTTAGCAAGTGCAAATTGGCCATTAACGGTGCTTTTTAACAGTTAACAAAATTTTTATTTCACTATTATTTGTTGCCATGACGCTGAAGTATGACTTGGGGTCTGGATCGGCTTTGTCTTTCCTCTGTTGTGTGTAGTCCTTTATTTCCGTCGTGTAATCCTTCATGTACACCCTTGACTCCACCATTTTCTTTTCTGGGAGCTGGGGTTGTCCAGCCACAATCTTCCCTCCAACTTGCAGGATATCATCTTCTACCCGTGCGTGCTCCTGGATCCTCTCCATAAGTTTGGCCACGGTTTTTACTGGATGCATGGTAAGCGATTCTCGTAGCTTACTGTGCACAGGCAAGCTCGTCTTGAACGTTGCCAAAGCATATTCTTCACTGCAGTTTTCAATCTCGTTGAAAGTTTCCCAATAAAATTTGGAATACTGCCGCAGAGTTTCTTCGTCCCTCTGTCTCATAGAGGTCAATGCATCAAAAGTTTTTGGGGCCGCTCGGCTTGTTAGGAATCGAACAGTAAACTCTTCGGCTAGTTGTGCCCAACATTGGATTGACCCTTCCGGGAGTTTGTGATACCAACTCAGAGCTACTTTTCCCAAGCTAGACGGGAACATCTTGCATAGTAGGGCATCATTCTACTCATGCATGAACATGACCTGTTGATAATGCTGAATGTGGGCCACGGGATCCGTGCTGGTTTCATAAGGGATGAATGCCGAGTGTTTCACCCTGCTCGGTGTCTTTTCTGTTCGGATCCAATGGGCCAGTGGTGACTTTGAGATTTGACCTAGAGCTTCCTTAGCTACTTCCCGTGCAGTTTTAGGATCTCCCTCTGTTCGGCCAGTCTCTCTTCTTTTCACACATTGCTCAGGAATGTGCTCGTTGGAACCAGATCTCTCATACCTGTCCCTAGCATGCTTCCTTCTTTCTTTCTTTTCAACGGAGACGCTCCTTTCTCTCCTTTTTCGTGGAGAGGCCGCTTGGTCAGCGGAGACGTCGTCACGATGATGACTCCTTTGTCTCGCATACTGCACGGATCTCGTCCGTGAGCGTAGGTCTTTTTCTTTCTCTTGAAGTTGTTTCTTTAGGCCCTGAATCTCTCGTTCTCGTCGAGTGACTTCTCGGGCCAGTTCTTCTGCTTCCTGCTCTTTTCTGTCGAGATTGTCTTCTCTCTCTCAATGTCTCGTGCGTCTATCGTCCTCCCTCCTTGGGGGGCTCCTCCTTCGTTCACATCGGTTGGAGACTTCCCCACCTCTCGGTGGTGTCTTTGAGTGTCTTTGGCTTTCGCCTAACCTCGGAGAATCATAGTTTACCAGGCGCGTATCCCTGAATTTTGGAATCTCAGGGATATGCCCTATATTGAACCTCCTAGCCGCGGGTTTCTTTTATGGCGCTCTAAGAACCGTAGGAGTCTTGTCCACCTTTGTACTCTTTCTCGTAGTGTACACAAGGGTGGTTCCGCCATCGTCTTCCACATCTTTTCTTCATGGAGTGCACAAAAGAGGTTCTGAAATCACCATTGTTAACTTTCTCCAAAGGAATAAAGCTTTTTGTCAGCGTTTCCCACAGACGGCGCCAATTGTACTGGGAATAAATCCACATAAGTCTGGATCACGAGCTTCCTTAACTCAGCCCTAAATCAGCAAGACAGAAAAAGGGGTTAGAGTACCTTTGCCTCTCGTTGGCAAAGGCCCTCCGATGCCTAAGTTAGTATCTCGTACTACAAACTCTCAAATCACAGTGCCTATGAAAGGGTTTCACAGCGTACCTTTTTTCATGGTTATTCCCTTGTATTTATAGGTATAGACGTCCATCAACTTAGGCATCTCGTGCCCCCTGTTTCCTATTCTCTTTCGGAATCCTTCTCCTAATAGGACTTTCCTATTAGGCACATGCTTCCAAATACTGCAAGATCTCGTCTTGCAGTAGTCCTTCCTAAGTGGGGTTCATTCCTAATCACATTAGGACTTCCATATCAATCCCTTATTTCACGGGATTGCTCCTTATCTCATAAGGAACCGCTGTAGAATATTCTGGAATGTTTTACCGCCCTTCACGTGGCGGTGTCGTGCTTCCACGTAGCTCGGAATAACCTATACATAGCTTAGCTCATCACGCCGAGCTGAATTATGTATTCCAGAATGCTATTTAGGCTATATACATAGCCTACATAGCTCGGCCATATCATGGGTACCCCTTTATGTCCCACGCCGAGCTAGTGCATCCTGATTTATTAGTTCACTCTTATTATTCTGGCCTTATTCATGGCTAGACCAGCTCGGCACAGGGCTAAAGGACTCCCTACATGGTGCCGAGCTATTCACCCTCTCGTGGTGATCGATTAGGGCACGTGCTATGTCTATTTCTAGAGTAATCAGATTTTACCCACTCCACAGTCCATTCGCACAATTAGCAATAGTAAGTGTTATCTGTATTTGCAATTAAAAGTGATAAAGTGACAATTAACACTCTTTTAACAAGTGCGAATTAGCAATTAACAGTATTTTGATATGACAATTGACAGCGTTTTTTCACAGTTAACAATATTTTTATTTGACAATCAACAATGCATTCTCACAATTACCGGTGTATTTTTCACAATTAACATTGTTTTTATTTGACAAATAACAATGTATTCTCACAATTAGCAATACTAAGTGTTGTCTAAATTTGTAGTTAACAGTGATCAAGTGACAATTAACTGTCTTTTAGCAAGTGCAAATTGGTAATTAACGGTGCTTTTTAACAGTTAACAATATTTTTATTTGACTATTAATAGTGTTTTTTCACAATTAATAGTTTATATTTGACAACTAAAATAGTTTTTTCACGGTTAATAGTATTTTTATTCGACAATTAACGGTGTATTCTCACAATTAACGGTGTTTTTTCACATTGAACAGTATTTTTACTAGATGACTAACAATGCATTCTCACTATCAATACTGTTTTTTTAGCAGTTAACAGTATTTTTATTTGACAATTAACGGTGCATTCTCGTAATTAACGGTGCTTTTTCACAGTTAAAAGTGTTTTTATTTGACAATTAACGGTGTATTCTCTCAATTAACGGTGCTTTTTCACTATTAACAGTGTTTTTATTTGACCACTAACAGCGCATTCCCACAATTAGCAATGCTAAGTGTTGTCTAAATTTTCAATTTACAATGATAAAGTGACAATTAACAACCTTTTAACAAGTGCGAATTGGCAATTAACAGTGCCTTTTAACAGTTAGCGGTATTTTAATTTGACCATTCGCAGTGTTTTTTCACAGTTAACAGTACAAGTGTATTTTTAAAGTGTATTTTTTTGTTCAAGTTGTACCCACAGAAATGTACTTTTTGTTTGACAACTAACATTGCATTCCCTCAATTAGCAATACTAAGTGTTGTCTAAATTTGCAATTAATAGTGATAAAATGATATTTAACAGTCTTTGAGCAAGTGAGAATTGGCAATTAAAAGTGTTTTTTTAAACTATTAACAGTGTTTTTGCCACTGTTGGAGTTGTCTTTCCATACTACCTTGAAAACTATAGTGTATGAGCAAAGTCGTACGGAGTGCACAAGACTTGTGCTTCTGCAGCAGTGCATAAATGCAAAAAGTAGTAACGCTTAGAGTAATTGTATAGCAGAATTTCTTTCTTTCTTCCTGCTTGAAACACTTCTGCTAGTAGAAACAGATCTCAAGGGGTTCATTAGGCCACCATACAGGTCCACTTTGCCACTGCGTTTTGCTATTTACTTCATGTGCTGCTGATGCGCTCTTTGTTTTCTTCGTGTGCTACCACTATTGCCTATTTCACTTTATTATTCTATGATGCTTATCAGTACTCTTGTTGTTATGTGGGCTGCTTAGCTGGTAGTTAGGATGTTTATTCATCTGCCTTTTGGGATGCTGTTATGATAACTGCTTTGATCGCCTCATGCTCAGCTGCTACTAATGATGGATTGTTTTTTTCACCAGATCGAAGCTTTAATGGAGTATTCCGTCGTTCTACTTTCGAGTTATTGACTATGAAGATCAAAGATGGATTTTGGTTGTAGATGTGCTTCGATGTTTTTGGTTATCCGTTTGTTGAAGTTGAATTACTTTAGTATTTTGCGGTGTAGGGGTTTTGGATTTTTTATTTTCCCCTTGTTATGATTAGACTTGTTATTTTCTTCTTTTGGAATTTAGATACAAGTTATTTTCTAAGTATTTGGTGGACCTTTATGTATGAAAGTTTGGATTTATTTCTTAGAATTTATTTATTTAGTATTCATTACAAATTGGCAGGAAATCAAAATGGGGAAAAAAAATTGTAGCCAATTATGGAATTTCAACATTTAAAATTGGCGGCCAATAATTTAGTTGGTGATGTAGACAAATTACTAACCAAAAATTTAGTTGGTGATAGTGAATACATTTCCCGACTAGAATTTAGTTGGTAAATTATAATACATTCCCCGACCAGACTTTAGTAGGTAAATGTTGAAGCATTCCTCGACTAAAATAATATTACCAACTACATTTTGGGGCGGGACCCGTAGTCGCCAATGTATGCTCCTTGGCCAACTAAATACTTTTTAGTCGGCGACGACATTTGCCGACAAGCATTATCCAATTAAAAATGCCGACCAAAAATCTATTCGGGAAAACCTTTTGCTGACTAAAATGGCCACCTTAGCCGACTAAATAGTTAGTCGAGATTTGTGAAATTTCTTGTAGTGGATGTGTCCGCTTTTAGTGATGGACTGGCATTAGCACCAGCAAGGCATTCTAGCAAGGCATTGGGTCCTGGAGAAACAGTTGCACCGTCATAATTTTATTTTATTTTTTTCTATTTTCGCTTGCTTTGCCTTTTTGGAGCATATGTATGCTCCTCCACTGATAAGAATGAGGAGCACATCTGTTAGGATTCTAAACAACGCACCACATGCACAAAAGCAGTAAAACAAGAGAAAACACAACACACAATATACGTGGTTCGGCCAAATCGGACCTACATCCACGGGGAGGGGGTTTCACTATAATCCGGAGAAAATCCGTGTTCTTGTGTTACACACTCACACCCAATCTCACAATAATGAAATCCTCACCAGTTCTCTCGTGTATCTCTCTCCGGGGAAAGCCACAACTGGCTCCCTCTCTCACACTCTCTGCCTCTCTCTCTTTACATTGTGCTACCACACTCTAAACTCAAGCATATCCGAGTATTTATAGAGATACACAGAAAAAACCATAATCCACTCCCTCCGGGCCAAAACCCAAGTGTTCGACACGGGGTGGAATCCCAACAATCACCCCCTCCACACCGAGTGGGCAAAGTCGTCTGCATTACCCCCATGTTGCCTCTGGCAAGCGCCTGTGTCACTAACCAGTCGAGCATCCATGCACCACCAAATAGAGTACATAAACCTGAAAGAGTGTATCCTTGCAAAACCAGACTCCGCAGCCAATCAGAAAATCCGAGTACCACACCTCCTAAAAAAGAATGCCTCCACTCATCCGAGTACCGCACCCCCTCAATTGGGATGCCTCCACTCGCACACCTCAAACCCGAGATGTATACGCTCACCAACAGAAGCGCCCGCAGCTTCATCGCCGCACATCACCACTCTAGCATCCTGTCCTGTCAAGAGAATGCAGCAACCCTCTGCCCACGCCAGAGGCTCACTCCTCCAAATGATCTCACACACCATCTGCGATGAGGCCAACTCCTTCTTTGACACCACATCCCTCAACCAAGTACCTTCGCACCCCCAACACCGGGATACACCTCTCGTGAATCCGGGATGTGAACAAATCATGCTAGATCTCCGTGGCTCAAACTGATCTATCGCTCTGACAAGCGCCTGTGTCATTCCCAAACAAGCATCTCTGCACCCTAACCAGGCACACCACTCGAATGAATGTATCCCTACAAGCCAGATCTTCCGCGATTGATCATAATCATGCACCCCCAAATCGGAGTGCCCGCATCTGGGCATCCAAAACCCAAATGCTCATGCCCAATCACAGGACATAATCCGTGACTCCATCTCTCCACACCAACATGAGCTCATAACTGGAAAGATAATCTGCCACAAAAACACAGAAGAAAGAGAATACCATGATGCATCATGTGATCTCCATCTCAATCCCTCTGTCCGGAGCTCCCGTGAACATATCCTGAACAACCAGTTGCATCATCATTGCTGGCCAGCATCCTGAACACTCCTGATTCGACTCCCAGCGCATCCAGTACCATCCGGTCATAGACTCCTTGGTACAATCCCGCGCCTATCCTGTGTGCATCTGCAACTGTCACCATCCCTGCTCACGTCACAAGACACCAATACTGCCTGACCATGCCTGATATCAGCTCCATCTATCACTGCACTCCCACAAGCCTGTATGGTGGCCCATCATCCAATCCAATGCAGCTCGAATCACAACTGCAAATCCTGATAATAGGTCTTTGAATCCGATTGAACTAGACTGCCTCCGATCACTGATGACCCACTCCGACCTGTCACTCTAGTAAGCACCTATGCCATTAACCAATCAAGTGTATCTGCACCCACCAAACAGAGATGCAACACTCGAAAGAATGTATCCTTGCTCACTAGCTTCTCCGGCTGATCACCACGGCTCAAACATCATGAATCCGCAATCATCCGATTGCTCCGGTCAACCTCCGATCACTACAAAGTCTGCCCAATACCCCTGGTGTGTAGCTCTCCAATCTGTCACTAATCTGTCACCTATCCGCCACTCCTGCCACTATCCTGGTCTCCCGCAACTCTTCGTCAGGTCTCCCGGGTCTCCTCCTGCCTCCTAGTCCATCCATGTTCCATTCCTGGCTCTCCCAACACCCCATGGACTCCCATCGGATCTCCCATGGCTTGCCTCCGACTCAACAACATCCCATCTGATTGACCTGACCACGTCAGATCCTCCTCAACCTCTCTGGATGTGTGTGTCTAGGACTGCGAAATTCGGCTTGAATCACCCAAAACAAAGCCCACCATTAAATCCGGAACCATCCAATTAGCTAGGAACAAGCCTCCTCACAACCCAAAACGCCTCCAAACACTCAAGTCTGGCTCAATCCAGCAATAACACCTACTTCTGAGCCTCCAAATGAAAAATGGAACACATGGTTGGATCCGAAACGTCGAGACAGTCCAAATCGACTATTCATACGCGAAAATCGGAGCTGTATAGTCTCCGAAACTACGAAAAAACCAATGAACCATCACCAAAAGTCAAACTGGACCTTTTGACCAGCCCCATGAACCCTTTGACCAGCCTCTGACCCCTTTGACCTGCGGCATTCTGACCCCTTTGATCCTTATGACCCCTGACCCGGCCTAAAAGGATCAATGGCCTCCAGATGACATGGCAGTTGACCGATCCCACGTGGCATCCTTCGTGGCATTGACAGTTGACTGGTGGCCTTACGCTGATGTCATCACGACGTCATCGTCTGCTCCAGATTGCTGCGCGAAAACCCTAGATCTTGACCAAACTTTGATCGGCCCTCACGATCTCGTTTCAATTCCGTTTTCCACGTATTATATATCAAAACGATCGTGAAAGGCGCGCAATGTCACAGATATAAGCGCCTAAGTAGGGTGAATTAGCGCATTAGAGGCGCGATTTATTCCATTTTCCACTTGATGCGGTGTTGTCTTTTGTTTTGGCATTGTTGTGTTTGTTTTGTAGGAAACGGGCCGGAGGAGCACGTAAAGTGGACACATGACATTGGGCATATTGGGAACCGGTGGGACCCAAGTAAGGACGAGCCACAAGCTGAAAAGTCATTTTTAGAGGGCTCGGTATCGATACAGGGATTCCCCTGTATCGATACCCAGGCGACATGGAGCGAACAGAGGCTACGGGTATCGATACAGGACTTCTCCTGTATCGATACCGAGGGCCTTAAAATGGCCGTTTGACTTTGCCACGTGTGTTGACTTCGGGGAGGATAAATACTCCGTTTTTGTTCCGAATTAGGGTTGGAACTTTGCTTTGTTTTTCTTCCAATTAGGAGCCGACTTTTCCTTGGGAAATTCTACTTTTCCGGGATTATTTTCATTGAAGTTTTGAAGTTTCTTTCAGAGATTCAAGTATTGCTTCGGTAATTTCTATTTATTTACATTAATCTCAGTTCACGGGAGTTTGTCCGCGATCTGATTTCGAATTTTGTGTTTTAATTCATATCCAGTATAATAGCATGTTTTGTTTCAGAATTTTATTGTTCATTCTAGTTCATATGAGTGAGTAGTTCCATAGGTATGGTCGCGGGGTGATTAACACGCCGTGGCCAGGGCTGGATTTGTTCTTGCTCCTATTCTCAAACTTCACAACGGAAAAAGCAATTTTGGGTTATTAAAGAGCTTCCGTTGGACGAATCCGAGCTTTGTCGGAGCCCATGTAACGCGGGGAACGGGGGACCAAAACCTGTTCTTCGCTGTACACGGGCAACGGCGACCGCGAGGATTCGCGTCTTTCGGGGTAACCTTTTCTCTCTAAAATCAAACGTTTTCAGTGGAACAACGAATGGAGCAGGAAATATCCGGACCTGGTCATTGGTGTTTTGAACCCTACGACCGTACTTTCTTTTAATTAATTTAAGTAACACCAAATTCTCTTAGTTTAGTTAATTTTCTCATCAAATCTCAAAGGGTGGCTACCTAAGAGCCGTGTTAAACTTAGCAACCCGAGTTTTTAGTAAGCACTCTCCACCTTCTCTGTGGATTCGATTCCGGTCTTACCGGGTATTGTGCTACACCGGTCTCCGCCCTACGCTTGGGGCAACCCATTAATTGAGGTCTAGGATTTCGGTCAAGCAGATCGTCTTGCCGAGCTCTATCCAATGGTCTATCCAAATCTAGTTTTTGACACAGTTCATTTTTTGCTAGTTTCAATCTAGTGCGTTCAAACAGTGTCTCTGGTGACGAAATCTGATGGCGAACACTCCATTGGACTCATCTCCGAGAGTAGCTCCTTACTTACTGATCAAAAACAAGTTTCTTCACCTGTTTTGTCAGACCAGATTATCCAACTACAAGTGATTATCCAACTACTCTGCACTCTCCGGTGCTTCAACCAAAGTTCGTATACTAGTTGTTAGGATTCTAAACAACGCACCACATGCACAGAAGCAGTAAAACAAAAGAAAACATGACACGCGATATATGTGGTTCGGCCAAATCAGACCTACATCCACGGGGAGGGGGGTTTCACTATAATCCGGAGAAAATCCGTGTTCTTGTGTTACACACTCACACTCAATCTCACAATAATGAAATCCTCACCAGTTCTCTCGTGTATCTCTTTCCGGGGAAAGCCACAACTGGCTCCCCCTCTCACACGTTCTGCCTCTCTCTCTTTACATTATGCTACCACACTCTAAACTCAGGCATATCCGAGTATTTATAGAGATACACAGAAAAAACCATAATCCACTCCCTCCGGGCTTAAACCCAAGTGGCCCAAACGGGGTGGAATCCCAACAACAACCGATCTCACTTCCTTCGAAAGATCAGGACTGGCAAGGGAGAGCAACAAAAAGAAGAGAACAACATCTGCAATGGCGAGAAGGGTTTTCGAAAAACAGCCACCAAAGCTGCAAAGAATAGCCATAATTGAATGCATAACAAACAATGGAATAGAAGCTTAGAAAGGTTGTAAATAACCGACGCATCTTGCGCGTCCTTACAGAGAATCTTAAACAATGAATACACCCTTTGTTTTGTCAGGAACAAAATTCAGAGGCCTTTTTTGCGTGGAAAAAAATCGCACCAACGTTGAGGATGAGGAGGAGGCTCCAGACGTGCACTTTGCGATTGCGCAGCTACATATGCAGAATCTTTTCCTTAATTCAGTCGGAAAAAATCACAGAAAAAATTGGCTATCTAGTTGTGATTTTCCAAATACTCCGTTTGTGTTATACAACTTATACCCAGACCCTACACTACCATTGTGAATGAATCCGCCGATGGGGTGGGCCAATGACTGAGACTTGCTAATAGACCATTTATTGTCACTTTATAAATATTAATTGCAAATTTAGACAACAATTAGCATTTAATGTTAAGTGACAATTAAAAGTCTTTTAGCAAGTCAGGATGCATGGTTAATCGTCAAAAAAATAATGTTAACTGTCAAAAGAATTGTTAATTGTGAGAATGGACTTAATTGTCAAATAAAAATATTGTCAACAGTGAAAAGGCTTCGTTAATTGTCAAAATGCACTGTTAATAGTTACAACATTTATTGTCAAACAAAAATGTTGTTAACTTTGAAAAAGTACTATTAATTGTGAAAATGCACAATTAATTGTCAAACAAAAATACCGTTAACTGTGAAAAAGCTCTATTAAATTACTAATAAACCGTTAATTGTCAATTTATCATTGTTAATTGCAAAGTCAGACGACAATAAGCATTGCAAATTAATGGGAATTGTGAAAATGAAATGTTAATTCTCAAATCAAAGTACTAGTAATTGTGAAAAAGTACTGTTAATTGCTAAATAAATATAAACTACTATTAATTGTCAAATAAAAATACAGTTAACTGTAATTTTCGAATAAAAATATTGTCAAATATTAAAAAGCATTGTTAATAGGGAGAATGCATTGTTACTTGCAAAATAAAAATACTGTTAGCTATGAAAAAGAAATCTCAAGTCAACATCAGTGTGTGCGACCACTCCTGTGGTCCGACAGCTAATGGAAAAGTTGTTCTATGTTCGTCTCTATTGTTGGATCACAGTTTTGAGTTTCTCTTGTATCAAACCAGTGATGGGTTTGGGAGGATCATCTCTGCAGTAGGATTTCGATTCTTCTCTGTCTACGTTTGTCGATTTGGGTCACAATCGTAGCCGACTCGATTTGGTGCTTTCTCATTTCTCACCGCACCGAGGTTAGTCTCATTTCTATCTTTTATGTCACTTTCGTTGGTTTCGCGTCTCGTGCTGCGGTTTCTGGAGTTCTTCGATCTGGATTTTTGGGGTTTCTCATCTCGGCTTTTTGATGCAATAGCCAAGGAGGAAGAGTACTTTCGGCATTTTAAGCCTCGGGTGGGAAAATCGTAATTATGCTGCTGTGAAATTTTGCGTTGGGCCCACTCGGGTCGGAACCGGGCCCAACGGTCAAGACCCATCACTTATGCCATGGCGTACGTCATTTTTCGGGCTTTCGTCGCTGCTTAGGGCTCCGGATGTCCAAATTTGCCGTTTAAGGAAAGATTTGACTTGCCAATTACTTGGGCAAGGAAAATCCGAATTAAGTTGCGCTTTTGGAAAACATTCTGGAATTTTATCTAGTTTCTTATTTTGCTATTATTTCCGAATTTTCCATTTTTGGTAATTTTGCGTTTTTTTATTGATTTGGCTTCCTTTTCGGGGCAAATCAATTAGGGTTTCCGGTTTCTTATATAATAAGTTGTAAGCCTTAAGGGCGACAGAGTTTTTGAGTATTATTGAATGATAAAAGAGTCTAGAGAGCGTTTTCTCTAAACTTTCGTGTTTGTGTTCGATTGTTGCACGTCTTTTTCTGTAGTTCATAAGGCGCCCTGCATCACTTTTTAGCATCCTAATCTGCAATTTTGGGGATTTTCGATCTGGTTTTTAAGGTGCATTTTTTGGGGGTTACAACCTACATTTTTATGGGTTTTTGATCTGGATTTTGAGTTTGTTTTTATGCCTCTTGAAGGAGGAAAAACTGGAGAGCGAGTATGGGAGAGCAAAAAGGAAAGGTGAGGCTAAAGGAGATGAATGGAGAGCTGATTTTCATCGTGGAAACAAGAGTGATAGAACATAACTATGTTTGTTGATAACATTCCTGATGAGAAAGATCACACTTGGCTGAAGAAAACCTTTAATAATTTTGGGTTGGTCCTGTATGCCTTTATTCCAAATAAGAGCAGCAAGCACACCGGTAACAAATTTGGCTTCGTTAGATTCAATTGCCTTGCTTCTGCTGGAATGGCAATTTCAAGGATGAATGGGACTTGGGTGGAAAACAATAGGCTCTTTGTTAAAGAGGCATGTTTTGGCCACACTGAAAAAAAGATAGAACATAACAGCTCCTTTGGCAGCGGGGAGAAGAAAGGAAAAGAAAGGAGAGTGCTCTCCCTTATTAGTGAGAAAAGACAAGAAAGGAGGGCAATTTCTCACCAGGGATCCAAACAAGGGTGAGAAATCAGAGTCTCTCCGGCGACCAAACTCGCTCCGGCAGATTTCCGGCGATTCCCCGGCGACCAAATCCAAGCTTCAAATCAAAGATCCGCCACCGCCACTCCCTCCAACACCTCCATTAACGTTGCTGAGCTGGGTCTGTAGGTTCTTCGGCGACGTCGTCGTTGGTCATACGGCCGCCCAGAGCTTCCTTTCTCTCGAAATCTCGCCAAAACTGGTGAGAAACAAAAACAGGGGGTAAGGGGTTCAGCTCTCTCACCAAATCTCTTCCTCTCTCACCGCTTTGCTCATCCAAACAAGGGAGAGAAAGCACTCCCCTTCCATTTCCTTTCTTTTCTCCCGAATTCTATCAATCCAAAGGGGCTGTAAATTACCTACATTTCAAGAGCTGAGGAAACAGACTAGGAGACAAAATGAGAGATGCAACCAGAAATATGGGGTAAGAATCTTCTCTGAAAGCCAATCAAAAAAAGAATCTTCTCTGAAAATGGTAACAATGTGACGTATGGGCCGGCATGTGGTAATCAGGCCCCCCAAAAGACATTCGCTCAAGCATTGAATGGGGAAAACTTCGAATTCAGAGATGCTGAAGGAATAGAGTATTACACTCAAAATCAACCCACTCGAAATGAGTGGTTACACAGAAGTGTTGTGGCTGTGATGCATAATATTGCTTCCATGCAATCTTTGAATGTGAGTTTCAAATTAGAGACTGGTTTTGAAGCTCATTTTAGGGCATTGCGAGGGAGATCAGTGCTCATTCCTTTTCAAAGTCCAGAAGATAGAGATAGTCTTATAAAAGTGATGCGGATGAAAAGATGGTTTGAAGATATAAAGGCTGTGTTCGGATGGCTTTTAGGCCAGATTCCAAATTGAGTGGGGTCTACCTTCAATATGCAACACTCTGACATTTTCAATTGGTCAAACAGAGAGGCTGACCACTCTTGCGCCAGTGAAATTGGTCAAACACGGAAAAAAAGCTTTTTGAGAAAGAGGGAGGACAATTCATTGGAGGGTGAGGGGGTGAGTGGGCCCCGTTTTTAAGCAGTCAAAAGTTAGAGGGGGGAGAGAGGGCAGGTGGGGTGGGGCCTGGGTCAGAGGGGTTTAAATATTTAAACTGAAATTTTTTGGCCTAGAAGCAATCCGAACAAGGCCAAAACCATGGAGTGATGAAGCTGCCAGCCTTGAAAGGTTTGTTTGGTTAAGTTGTCAAGGTATGCCTTTAAATTCTTGGACAGCAAAAACTTTTAAACAAATTGGAGAAATATGGGGTTCTCTTTTTAATGGAGGAGGAAACTATGAGAGACGTATCTTTTGACAAGGGAAGAATTCTAATAGCTACGAAGGAGAATTCAAAAATTGAGAAATGGATCAAGATCGATGTTGGGGGAGTAATGTATGTTGTTAAAGTCACAGAGAAATCTTCTTTCTCCAATCCAGATGCAATTGGGGCCATTGTTTCTATGGAGAAGGATGCTTACGATGATTCCAAATCGAAGGAGAAAATCTTGTTGGAGCCAAGCAGTCTATCTAAACCCAGTGAAGATGAGGAAGAAGATGATGATGTGGATGCTCTGGCCAATGGGAAGTTGCAAGAATTTTCCAATGATCAGGTATCCTTAGGTGGTTTTGAATCTATAGTGGAGGAATCTCCAAATCATGATTGTGATGGTTTGGAGATCCCTAAGATGGATGAGGAAAAAGAGGGTGAGATTCCAGTTGATGATAACTCTTTCATGGAGTTGGATTCGTTTGGGATCAATACCGATGATACTCTTTCCAACTGTGACTCAATGGTGGGCGATTTGAGTAAGGATATTGATTCATTTGAAGGAAAATACTTTGGATGATGTTATTGGGGTGGCAATACAGATGTTGGGGCTAATAAGAAGTCTGATGAGTCGGCATCCTAGTTAGCTCTTTTGCACCAAGTTGAAGATAATGATGATGGTATCCCCCTTGACAAACACGAAGCCATTCGTCTCTTTCTAGTCAAGGCAGCTTTAAAAGGAGTCAAAGGGAAAAAGAAGAGGAAAACGATTGATGAGATTTTGGGTTTCTCTAAGGTTCATCCAGGAAACTATAAGGATGGGAGAAACAAACAAAAATGTGTGGTTTTTAGATCAACTGCCGCTGTCGTTGCTCTATCTGCTTCTGTTTCAGAGGATGGTATTGCTAATAGAAACAAAATTCTTCTTAACCAAGCTCATGCCATTTGGGCAATCAACAAGGCAGCAGGTATTGGTTATGAGGGGGATGAAGATGAAGTTATTAAAAAACTAGTTGAAATGAGAGTGCAAGACATCGAAAGAGCTAATTGTCAACACTGATTTCTTGTGTTCTTGTTCAGCTTTTCTGCTTTTGGGTTGGTCCTAGTTTCTTTTGCCTAGCTTGGTTCGTTTGGGTTGGGTCTGGCTTCGTTTGCTTGGCTTGCTTCGTTTTGTGGTCTTTGCTCCTAGATGCTTTTGGCTAATGAAAAGCACTGTTAATTGTGAAAATGCATCATTAATTGTCAAATAAAAATATTATTAACTGCGAAAATGCACTATTAATTGTCAAATACAAAAACAGTTAACTGTTAAAAAGTACTCCCTCCGTCCCTTTTTAAATGTGTTGCTTCGTAAATCCAACTTATTAAAAAAACATCATCATTACACCTTTCACGTCAACTTTTTCACTTTCCACATCAACTTTTACCTCCACTTTCCAAAATTATCCTTCACCCTTACCTATTAACTTTTTACCCACTAACTTTTCAAAAGGGCAAAATGATAATTCTACAAACTTTTACCCATTAACTTTTCAAAACACACACTTATTAAGGGACAACCCAAAATGGAAATGTCAACACTTAAAAAGGGACGGAGGGAGTACTTTTAATTGCAAATTCACACCTTCTAAAAGACCGTTAATTGTCACTTTATCACTGTTAATTGCAAATTTAGACAACAATACAACCTGCTACAAGACCATTAATTGTCACTTTATCACTGTCAATTTGCTGACTTTTGTAGTGAGCAAACAAATTCAGACAAAGAGACTAAGATCAAATACTAGCCTCGATTGCCAATTTTTAGTACTCTGAAATTGGCCATGTATGTTTCTAATCCTTCTAACAGTTTGTGTATATGTTTGGTTTGTGTTTAATTGTTTATTTCCAAAATCTTTTGAAACCCGGTTCTGTTTAATTGTGTTCCCAAATGATTTTTTTTCCTTCTAAATTGCTTGGCATATCATTATTTTTTCTGCAAACATGGTAACTTGTTCAATTCTTTCGACCCAAAATTAAGGCTTTTTTTGTTTTAAAGAAACGGATTCACAAGATATGAAATCTAAAGCTGTTAAGTTTTCTCCAGATTGAATTCTTCCCTGAAACACTACATGAAACCGCCTATATATATCCTATCTGAGTTTAGCACATATCCAACCACTCTCTCTCCTCCATTGTTGTTCTAGAGAGAGGAAAATGGAAGGGGCTCAAAATGATACCAGCGATACCAATGTGCATGCTTGTGCCGCGTGCAAGCACCAACACAGGAGATGTCAATTCGAGGCTTGCCCGTTAGCACTCTATTTTCCGGCCAACAAAATCGAAGAATTTAAAAATGCTCACCGGGTTTATGGCGTGAGCAATTTGATAAGAATTCTGCACTCCGTTCCAGAGCATCTCAGGCATAAGACTGCGAAAACTCTAATTTTGGAGGCAACGATGAGAAAAGAGTTTCCGGTGCATGGCAGTCTAGCAGTCCAAGCGCAGACAAGCGTATTGGTACGTGAGTACAAAAAGAGCTTGAGTTTGTCAAGAAACAAATATCCATTGTCAAGAAGATGAAGAGATTGATCCCGCACACGTATAACCATCGTTATGGGCAGTGGCGGACGCAAAATTGTCAATGTGGGCAGTGGCGGCTCCAGGAATTCTCGTGAGGGTGGTCAGAAATTCTACTACGGTCCTCTATAAATCATAATCGTACAAAAAAAAAAAAAAAACTATTAATATCAATTGCCCTCGACGACTTTTCATATTTTGAAACCGTTGAATAATAGCCTCATTAACCGATGGAAAATTTTGCAAGTTAATAAGGCCTTGCTTCGACAAGTTTTGGGGGTTGCTATCATCAAAAGTTTCAATAGGAGATGACTCTTGCACTGGTCTTGATTTTCGTATCACAAACTTGTTCATGATTCCAACTAAGCAAACAAAAATTAAAACAGAAACAAAATTGCTATTATACTGTAGAAAAATTATACTAAACAGTAAGCTTAACATATATTATACTTTATTATAATCAGTGGATAGATGTAAGCATTAAGCACATGTGTCATGTTAGCAATAAAGGAAAGTTTATTTCTTTATTATAATCTGTGGAGTGGTGGACCATAACCACCTTAGATTTATACTATTTACATGTATAGTAGAGTTGTTTGCAGACCACCGACAAAAGACAAACCAAAACTGAGAACTCACACTCAAAACACCAGATTATCACAGATTTTGGGTAGGGTGTTCAAACATTTAAGATAGGGTGTTCAAATTTTTTAGGCAGTGTGTTCAAACATTTTTGGCCAGGGTGTTCAAAATGATAAAAAATTTATAATTTTTTTTTTTTACATGTATTTCTAACAAAAAAATAAAATTCAGGGTGTTCGGGTGACCATTTATAACCGGATGTCCAGTCTAGCTTGCATGCACCTCGACTAATTCCGGGGCCCAAGAGATAATAACTGGTAATAATCCCCAGTGACCCCAAGAGATTCGAACCTAAGACCTTAGGCGAGAGCAAACCTCTAAATTTCAAGATAAGACCAAACTACGTGTATCCATAAATTAACAATAAAAATACATTCTTATGTATCAATAAGAGAGATGGATGACAAAATAACAAAAAAATGGATTCCAGGTCTTATTTTTGGTTTGCCCACAAGAAATGAATTCCATGTTTTATGGTGAAATTGCTCTAGGTATGAGAGAGATTACAGTGGGATTACACTTTTTAGGACTGAGGAGTGTACTGTCTAATACTACTGCTGCTGCTGCTGTGTACATTTTCTACTTTTCTCTGTTTCTATCTGACTACTTGGGATTTGCCCAGGGAGTGGGAAAGACAGAGAGGAGTAGTGGTCCTAGTGGAGTACACTTTCTTGTAGAGAAATGCATTCACTACTACAAAAACCTTAAAACATGGCAGTTAAAATGTGTCATGAATCACAAAAGATGACAGTTTCAAAACTGTCATCTTTGGAGGTGACATTAAAAGTCTAGATTTGTTATGACAGTAAAAAAAGGTCATTGAAACATATAAGTTGACGGTTTAAACCTGTCATCTTTGCAATAAGATGGCAGTTTAAAACAGTCATCTTTACAATCAACGATGATTGTTTTAAACTGTCATCTTATCTATCCTCCATTCTAAAAAATAAAATTTCAATTCTAGTTCGAACACGTGACTCTCGTGTGGCCGCCCTCGCATGACTGCCCAGTGGAGTTCACATGGCACCCTCGTGACGCTTGTGTGGCACCTACGTAGCACTTGTGTGGTTAGCTAATATTTGCTTGCCCCAGGACTCGAACTCAAGACCTTGACTTCCTCGCGCGCGCGCATGTTACCAACTGAGCTAGCACGCTTGTTGTTGACAAAAGACCAACAAAAATATTTATACTCCCTCCGTCCCAATTTCTTTGTCCTTCTTTCCATTTTGGGATGACCCAAAATATTTGTCCCACTTCTAAAAACATCCATCAAAATTAGGACACTTTCCAATTTTACCCTTAAAAAGTACTTTTCCCATCTTAATTTGCTAGTCTATTATCTTTTATTTTATAACGGTTTTTATGATTTTGAAAATTTTGTATAATAAAACTAATTGATATCTATCAAACAAGATCCATATTGAATATGTTTTGACTTTTATATAATAAATTAGCCTCACAAATTTGGTCATAGTAATATTGACTGGATTTAGGGGCAAAATAGAAAAGTCAATATAAAGTTTTCACATCCCTTAAAAGCCCACTTCCCCAAAAGGGGCCAAGAAATTGGGACGGAGGGAGTACTATATTTTCAAAAAAATTTAAGCTGAGTACTTTTTATGTCAGTTTTAGATTTAATATAAGATGACAGTTTTAAATTGTCATCTTATACGTTTAATGACACTTTTTGACAGTCATCTTTTATGATCAACTTCAATGTCGGTTCTAATTAAAACTGACATTAAAAGGGCTTAGTTTCAATGTCACTTTTAAGGAAAACTGATATTCAAAGGTTATCCATATGGGCTTCTGGAAGCGCCTTGTTTTAATGTCAGTTATAAGCAAAAACTGACATTAAAGAAATAGATAATAATGTCACTTTTATTATAAACTGTTATCTTATATCGCAAAGATGACAGTGTTTAGGATAGACTGACATCAAAACTCTAGCCTCATATTTTCGATGACAGTTTTATAAAAACTGTCATTGTTTCAATTTTTGGTGTGTCATCTTTAACCATTATTGTAGTAGTGATTGGGAGAAGTTTGTGGGGACCAATCTCTAACAATAGTACAGAAAAGATAGAAAATGTATTACTACTAGTAAGAAACTTGGGGAGTTCGCAGGGCCAGTGATGCGAATTTGGAGAGTGAAACAATCGTCCAAGCAGCCAATTTCGAGTCAAGCAATTAGTACATCAAATGTTTGGATATGCAGCATTTGGATGAATTGATTGATTCTTACCATGCCTTCACCAACTTTGGGGTACTATTGGACAACGGTCGTGTTTTTGGGGGAATCTTGTTGGACCAATCGTCCAAGCTCATTCGTTTTGGGCTTCTTAGTTGGGACTTCTTTTTTTGCGGATCAATACTACATTTTTTGGGCAACATTCATTTCCAACTGGCCCAATGACACATTTCCAAGTTTTAATAGGCCCAATGCCACATTTTCATTAGATTTCAGATTCACCAAACAAATTTTGGGCTGCCAAGCATGCCATGGCCCATTGGCCTCATTCATTAACCAAAACATGCCCGAAGAAAACCTTAGAATTATAAGTAACGATATTTAGTTGTTCTGACAGGTGTTTATTTTAAATAATTTGTTTAAGTAAACTTCTTTACCCGCACCTGCGCTACATTAATAAAAAAAATTTCCCATGTTCATGAAATTCACACGCGGAAAAATGCACAAATTAGTCATACAATTGTAGGTTTCCGTGCCCTATGAATATGAATGCATATTTTTGACAACCATGCTAACGTGGAAAGTTGGGATTTTCTTAATTTGATTTCCTAGATACATGCTATGTGATCTTTTTGTTCCATAAGTGTTTTTTTTTTTTTTTTTTTTTTTGATCAGCAAAAAAAGTTTATATAGATCAAAAGGATGGGTACAATTAAAGCCTAACGCCAATACATGAAAGGAGTGGAAGATCAACAAAAGAACGAAAAGGAACAAGTCCTAGCCGTCACCCAACTAGCTTACAGAGCTTCAATAAGTGATTTGAATCTAAAAACAATATCTCCATGAGATATAACTCTAGACCCCTGTCCACGATAAGTTTTTACCCAGCAAGCTATTCTAAATTTTATCACATCCCCCAATTCCTCCCATCTAGGAGCAACACCTTGGAAAATTAGCTCATTCCTCATCTTCCACACCGACCAAACAACAGCAAGGCTGGTTAACTCCCATAAGGCTCTCTTAATCTTCTTGAACTTCCATCCCCTCCACCAACAAAACAACCTTCTAAACGAATCTGGGACCACCCAAACAATTTTCCACCACCTGAGCACTTCACACCATACATTCCACACCTTACTGCAATGAAGAAACAAATGGTTTACTGATTCAAGTACTTCCCCACAAAAATGACAAAGACTCCTGTTGATGTCTGAGAGAATACCCAGATTAAATAGCAGCTCCCCTGTTTTTACCCCTCCCAACATAGCCAACCAACCTAAAAATTGAACTTTAGGAGGTGCAACATTCTTCCACATATACGACAGGTCTTTATGGATACCACTAAAGACCTGTCGTATTTTGGTTATTTATGGTTATAATTTTTGAAATTTAACTCTAGATCCAAGGCTTGTGGGAAGCAGCCTGTTGGTTGTGACAAGGGTAAAGAAATGGAAGATGAAGAAGCAACCGTCTGAGATCCTCTTCCCAAAATATGGTGTTCCTCTGTGCCAAATTGTTTTGGGTCGCGGATGGTGTGTTTTTGTGTTCTGTTTTAAATTTTTCATGTGATCAATGGCCAAAAGTGTACCCAAACAGAGGAATAAAGGATTTTTGGAACAGAGGATTTGATTCCAATCTCCAGAAGCAACACACCTTAGTCATATGAAAAGGAAGTAAATGTTTAGAAAATGTGGTTCGCTAGTTTGGATCAATACATTGTAAGACGGGGTACCCGAATTACAGACAGACTGGTTAGTACAGAGATTGATCAAAGAAAAACGACAACATTGTCACCGATGATTCGATCGATTCAAGCCGATGACCTTCTAGCTGCGGACATGATCACAACAACATCTTCTAGAGGAAGTATGTGGGCAAGTCCAACAAATCTGTGATTCACATAAATGAGTTCTTTGCAGTATATTTGCCAACCTCTTCCAATTGCAAAAATCAATTTCTTTACAGTATATCAACGTGTATGCTTGTGCTGCGCACATGCATGCACCAAGGCAAGAGATGTCAACTCTGGCCAACAAATGAACTGAAGAATTTCAAAATGTTCACCGGATTTATGGCGTCAACAACTTTATTAGAATCTTGTACTCGGTTCCTAAGCATCTCAGGCATAAGAATGCAGAAACTCTAATTTTAGAGGCAATGTTGAGGAAAGAGTTTTGGTGCATGGCAGTCTAGCAGTGCAAGTGCAGGAGAACCCAGGTTAGTACATCCTGAATCTTTGTATCCTTCTTAATATGTCAAAAACTTTATGCCAAAAGAAATCTTTTAGTTGTTTTGTTTTAAATAATTCAAATACTCCCTCAGTCCATTTTTAAGTGTTTAATACTATCCATTTTGGGATATCCCTAAATAAGTGTGTGGTTTGAAAAGTTAATAGGTAAAAGTTCGTACAATTATTATTTTGCCCTTTTGAAAAGTTGTTGGGTAAAAGTGGGGGATAATTTTGGAAAGTATAGGTAAAAGTTTATGTGAAAAGTGTGAAGTGGAGGAAAAATTTGATGTGAAAGGTGTAATGATGATGTTTTTTTAATAAGTTGGATTTACAAAATAACACATTTAAAAAGGGGCGGAGGGAGTAAGTAAGTTAGGGGTGCCCAACAGGTCAATTGATCCATCCAAACCGACCAAACCGAACAGTACGTCCGTGAACCCATCCGAGATATGTTACAGATGGATGGGAATCTTAACATTCTAGTTTTGCGGATTACGTTCGGGTTCCATTCGCCCGATCTGTTTGATCCGCCGACACGGCCCAGCTGTATCTCACTCATAGATGGGTGTGCGGATAGGTTTTGGAACCGACCCGATTTGCCCAAAACTGATCCGCAGACAGGCCTGAAGTAACTTATTTTCCCGTGCCCGGGCTATATTAGTTGAAAATTTCCTATCTTTATTTGCATTGGCCCTTGTTTAGGCACAACGTGTTTGTTCGGCTCATCGTGTTAGATCGGCTGAATGTGCTTGCGGTTGGGATGCTCGTGTTGGCTAGTGGTGTTTATTGTGGATGATATCCTTCAGTTTGGCTGTGGTCGTTGCCAGAGGTTTTCATACGGTTGCTGATCCTTTGTTGCACATCCTTTTTATTTTGTTTGTTATTTTTGTTGTTTAGACTTTAGTAGTTTTTTTTTTTGTTTGCTTGGCCGTTTGTAGGTCACATCTTTGCGGAGCACTGTACTATGTTATGTAGGCCTAATGCTAATTCGTGACAAGTTAACGATATTATGGTCTTCACCAGTGGCTGGCGTGTTTTCCTTATGTAATGCCGACAACACAGTGTAATAGTGCTATCCATGAATTTTCTCTCTATTAAAAAAAAAATTGTAAACCCCAAGCCCAACACATTTATAAACCATTTACTATATTGATTGTAAATCTCGTACAAATATGAACCATTCCAATCAGGCATACAGACACAACGATCCTTGCAAATTTTAGCTTCCAGATATCAAGAATCATGGCAGCGAATTAATTAAAAAGACTAATTACAGCCTCAAGAACTTGACTCATGCAGGGTACCAAGGATGCCGATATATGTGCCTTGGATGCACCAGATTTGTGTCCTCTTGCACCTCCTCCTCCTCGGCCTCCGGTGCTACTCATTTTCATTCCTGCTACGCCAGTGCTTCCTTTGCCTCGACCTCCGCCTCCATGTGCCTTGGATGCACCAGATGTGTTTCCTCCTGCACCTCCTCCTCCTCCGCCTCCGGTGCCACTCATTTCATTCCTGCTATGCCAGTGCTTCCTTTGTCTTGACCTCCGTCTCCGCCTCTACCACCCTTAAGAAACCTAAAGCGTTCTTGCGACTCACTTCCACCGGATAAGGTCATCCTTGTGTTGAATGACCTTTCGTCGGCTAAACTTATGAAAGTACTTGAGAAGCAACCAAAATGATCAAGAGAAAGAAAACTTTTGCGAATTTGATTCCTATTCGTTTGAGGGTCCTTTGTTGTGTAAATTTCATACAATTTCACTAGTTTTTATAGGCCACATTCTTTCTCTATTGCTATGTTTACCTGACCATCCATGAGGAGAACCATCCATTTTGTTACTATTTTCGTTACCTGCATGGTAAGATGTTGCAATATTGCCAAGTTAAATTCAACGTAGATTCACCTAAGAGGCAACTGCCAGCTTAAGATTTTGATTTTTGGCGTTTTATTGCACGGTGTAGCTTTCCTTGAGTTCCTCAATTTTAAAAGGTATTGGGAATCCGCAATTTTAGTGGTCAAATATCTCATATTTGTGCATAAATTGCCAAAGTTTATGTCCATCTTTGGGTCTTGCTGGCCCACACCTCTCAATTTAGAATTACATGAGTAACTGTTATTTCTGTTGAATGGATAAAAGTAAAAGTGTTGACCATCAAGGTGCTTGAGAGCTCTAATATAAGTTTCCATGGATTGTTCTCCAAAGATTAGTCAAGAAGCGGGAAATTACCCAAGCACATGCTTATCAACAACAATACAACAATAATAGAACTTATCTACTTCCCAATCATTGGGGGTATCGGCAGGGAATGATTGGAGACAGACCTAACCTTTCGCAATATGCACAAACTGGCTGCTTTCAGAATACCACTGAAACAATGGCCCCCCTAAACCTCCAAGAACTGAAAAGCTACAGGGATGTTTTGATGCAGAACCATGCCCCTAAATCAAAGCTGAAAGGCACCAAGGAGGGCAGGACTAGAGACCCAAATCAATTTTTGCACTCATGTTTCCTTCAAACATGGTCCAAAGCATCTCACTAATGAGCGCAAGACTCATGCTTATAAAAATAAAATAAAAATGTAAGGTTCCATATTTGCACAAAAATGTAAATTGCTTAAAAGCACAAGAAATATTATAAGTACGTTTCTTGCTAATTCTATGTATCATGTTTGGGCAATCATTCGATGGTCCTGGAGTTCGCCACGTGCTGTCCCAACACTTTTCTTTACCACAAATTCTTAAGTGGTCCATAAACTTAGTCATTGTCCCCATATGAATTTGTAGTGGAGGAGGGTGTTGAACCAATATGTGTCGACACCCAAAGACCATCCAATAATTTTTTGTGGGCCGGGCCAGCTTGTGTGTGAACATCACTTGCAGGTTTTCATGAATGAGCACTCAATAATTTTTCGTTATTCAGGGTATTATCAAGTGTGGGTTTTTTTATGTGGTTTTGTTCTGTTTCATCTAATGTTTCATTGGATTCTCGATGTACCCTTATCGAGTTAAATAAAACTTTTATGCCGATTAAAAAAGAAAAAAAAACTCCCTTTAACCCAACTTTTTTGTAACTTTTTTGGCACAATATTTTTTTCTCTCTCTTAATTTTTATTAAATTTGGATCAAATTTTACATTACATCGTTCGTCTTCATGACTTTGGGTCTCTTTCATCGTCTGATATGATCTTTTTCAACTTTAGTCAAATTACATGTGACTTTTCTGATTGCTTTCATTGAGCCAAGTGTTGAAATGTAAAAATTATACCCTGATCTATTAGAAATAAAGAGAGAATAACCCAAGAGACCATGAGAAAAAAATGCCTAAAAATTAGGCCAAAGCGGACCTAATTAACCTGTGTTAGAATGAATATGAGTCAAGCAATTTAGAAGGAAATATATCATTTGAAAATGCAATTCTTATGTGGCAGTAGAAAAAAAAAATAACCCTTAGGAATTTTTAAAAACTAGATCGATGAATATAATACACATTAGTATGGCTGGCAACATTTTGACCCAACATTTATTTCTCCTTTTAGGGAAAATAAAAAATAAAAAAATACACCAACAGCAAAGGGTTGACAGCTGCCAGTGTTTTTTTTTTTTCTTTTTTTTCCAAATTTCTCCGTCTTTTTTTGAAGATATTATATTTATTATCAATCTAGTTGTTAAATTTTAATTAGCCATCCCATTAAAAAAAGATCGTTATGATCCCACCCCATGTGGTTTGAATAGTTATGATTTCATCCTATAAAATGATATTAGGACGGTTATGCTCTTATTAGGTATTTAATTAGTATATACTATATAATAACAATGTATTCTTTACTAATTAGTTGACTGAAAATCCGGAAAAGGTTTCATCCCACAAAACGTGCCTTGTTTGAATTCATTAATATATCATTTAGTGGTCCATAAATCACGGTTTGCAGGGTGAAATCAGTTTATCCTTTCCATTATATTCTTTACAGGAAATCACGGTTTATCACGGTTTGCAAGAAATCACAATCAATTTATATTCCTAAAAATCTGGGCATGATTTCTTCATTTCATTTCTAACCCTAACTGGCAGCCGTCACTTTCTCTCTCTCTCTCTCTGGATTGATATGGTTAAATGGGGGTGGTGGTGACGGAGTGCTACCACCACCACGTAACAGTGGTTGGAGATCAAAGGCCAGAGATCGGTAGGGAAGAGCTCCAACACGTTTTGGCCGGAGAGTGCTCTGAAAGTTCTCTGTGGTGCATGGAGTGGTGTCGGCATAGAGCTCCATCACGTTTTGACCACATGGTGCACCGCCGCCAAACTCGGAATCGATTGGTCTCGACAATGACGGAAAAACCCAATGAGTAACCTTTTAATCTCGATCGATCTCACAATCTCGTTTGATTACTGTAATATTTTTGTTTTGTGTTGTATGATGGTGGTGGGTTTCGGATCTTTTTAATGGCAGCGGTGTTTTTTTTTTTTATTCAATGGTGGTTTGTTTTCGATTCAAGGCTGGTGTTTTTCTTCGATACAATAAAAATGGTATATCGATAAAACATGTTCACATGCCTTTTTTACGATGGTTATTTAATACAGTGATTATGGTTTATTGATTTACCATTTTGGTGATTTGATATAGTAAAAGTGGTAAATCAATAAACCATGTTCACTAACACATGAACATAGTTTATTGATTTACCATATTGGGTGATTTGATACAATAAAATATGGTTCACTGGTTTAGCACTTTGGCACTTTGGCACTTTGGTGATTCAGCAAAGTAAATATGGTGCATTAATCTACCATATGCTTCATGGTTAATCTACCATTGTTTTTGTGGTGCGTTAATCTGCCATTTTTTTGGGTGCATTAGGTCAAAATATCATGATTATTTATTATTTATTTTGTTTGGAGATTTTAGGTATGAGAAGATTAGAGAAGAGAGAATTAAAAAAAAATAGAAAAGAGAGATTTTAGAGAGAGAGAGAGAGAGAAAATTAGGAGAGATTAGGAGAGAGATAAATTAGGAAAGATTAGGAGAGAGAAAATATATTAGGAAAATCAGGAGAGAGAAAGGGTGTTTTGGGGTTTATTTGAATTTCAGGATGGAATCATAAATATTCAAATCTCATAGGATGGAATCATAATGATCTTTTTTGTACAGGACCCCTAATTAACTCTCCCTTAAAAAATTCCAAGGGTTTGTCCTACTGCCCGAGAAGAATGGCTTAATTACTCACTATTTCCCAAAGATCTTTTGCCTTCTAAATTGCTTGGCATATCATTTTTTTTTTTTTTTGTGCAAACATGGTAGATATGATTTTATCGAACCATTCTCTCTCCTCCATTGTTTTTCTAGAGAGAGGAAAATGGATGGGGGTCAAAATGTTGCTAATAATACCAATGTGTACGTATGCTTGTGCTACATGCAAGCACCAACACAACTACACAAGAGATGTCAATTCTAGGTTTGCCCGTTAGTCCTCTATTTTCCGGCCAACAAAACCGATCAAGAAAGGATTAATTCATCTTGTGTTTAATCTAACCCTTTATTAATTCATCGATTGAATCAGTAAGAACCATGTATGAATTCAGCTCGTGTTTAATCTAACCATTTGTCAGACAAGGATTTTACTAAATTTATTGTGTTTTTTCTTTGGTCATAGAAATCCTAAACGCAATAAGAAATCCTAAACGCAATAGGATTACCTAAACACAATAGGATTTCCTAAACGCAATAGGAAATCCTAAACATAATAGGAAATTTCCAAAAGAGGAAATTCAAGGCACAATTCCAACAATTCTCCACCTTGACTTGAATTCCATTGAACTCAACACCATAGAGCAATCCTCTCGCAACACCACTCTTCTCCAAACACCCCTCGCGGAGCAGCCCAGCACGGGCGATCGCCAACGGCACCAACGAGCAAGGCTCAAGCACGACTGTTTGACCTTGCAAACGCGACTCAGGAAACCTAGCCGCACATGCCTCCAAAGTGAGCCTCCATCTTCAAACGGGCACCAACCACCCAACGCATCCCTCAAGGATACAAATGAAGATCCGCTCAAGCTCCACCTGGAGCAAAATACCAAACTCCACCACGGAGTTAATGGACCAACTGAGTAACCATCTTCAAACGGGCACCGTCCACCCAACGCATCCATTAATGATGCAATAGAAGACTTACTCAAACTCCCCACGGAGCTAATAACCCAAACGAGCAGCAATCTTCAAACGGGTACCGTCCACCCAACGAATCCATTACTGATGCAACAGAAGACTTGCTCAAGCTCCCCACGGAGCAAATATGCGAAACCCGCATACGCCAAATAGTTGAACCGGATCCAAATCTCCACGGCGATACCCAACATGAAGCACTACATAGCAGCCTCCACAACAATATCCAAAAGGAGCATAAACAAAATAATCCGATTTAACTCATCAAAATAGTCTTTAATGGGCATACCTCCTTCATAGAAAACGCATAAATGCGCTGCTTCAAATCCAAAATTCTCCCTAACCTCTTGAAGAACATCATCAGCTCTTTCTCCAACAAAAACTTGAATAATCCTTGTTGAACAGGAAAAACACGCAACTCCACAACCATACGCTAGCGCTGTGGCTTTACCCACCAAATTTCTCAAACTTCGAAACGAGTCGCCATTAAAACGCACCAATGCACAACCTACGCCGCGGAAAAACAAAAGCCTCGGATTGAACCCGGAGCTCTGATACCAGTTTGTTGTGACAAGCCACGAAGTTAGAGAAAACAACCAACAAGCGAAAATCAAGGACACAAAGATTTACGTGGTTCCCCCCCAAGCACGAAGCTCTAGAGGTACGTCCACGGGCGAAGAGCAAGAGAGGATTCACTATGAACGAGGAGAGATTACAAAGAGCCGGCTATACCCGTAACTCTAATTGAAGCACCAAACAGATATCTAGGGACAAAGTCTCAAGAACACGAAAGAGACAAGTAATAAACCCTAATATCCAATCCCAAGAGTTAAAGACTATCAATGGAACGACTAAGAAACCCTAACACACTATGGGAAACCCCATGGGGGCTCCCTCAAAGAGATTCACTCAAGAAGTCCAAAGCTCTAGGAGGCCACAATGCTCCTATTTATAAGAATAAGAAATCCTAAACGCAATAAGAAATCCTAAACGCAATAGGATTACCTAAACACAATAGGATTTCCTAAACGCAAAAGGAAATCCTAAACATAATAGGAAATTTCCAAAAGAGGAAATTCAAGGCACAATTCCAACTTTTTCATTGGTTTTGCAGATCAAATAAGCTAGAGGTCAGGGCACAAGCAAAGCGTGTGCAAGTTGAACTTTGACAACAACAAAAAAAAAAGTGCACAAAAATATCCAGCATATCGTTTGATAGTGTGTGCATTGCATACTTTTTGGATAAATGAGTAATATGGACAGAGGAAAATAACTTGCTATAAGACGACTACTTTCTTTGAGAGCTTATGAGAGTTGCATCTTGTGTAGTACAATTTCTTAATATGATATTGTACTTCATTCTTCAAAACGTCATTCATTTCTTACCTGTCTTGTTTTAGCTGGTTCGGTTCAGTTGATTTGTTCAAGAAATTACTTGCTTTGATGAAATTCATGCGGTGAATGGTTTTGTTCATGTAATTGTATTTACTGATGTAGTAGTTACTTTCAGCTGTGCTACTGATCTCAGGCAACTCATGTTTTCTTTGTTCTACTATTTCTTCATTTGGCATGAATTTCCGGTTCATGGAATTGATGAGTGGTTATTTTATCATGTACGCAGCAAAGGAATGAGGTGCCCAAAACTTCAGGAGGTTGTTGAGTTCTAGACTAAGAAGGCTTGTTGCACAAGACAAACTTGAAAAGGTGACTCGTGAACTATTTTGCTGAAGCTTTTCCACTCCTTATATCTATTGATCATTTACTTCTTGGTGAAGTTCTAATTATGCTCTGTTTAAACATACGTTGAGTATTGCTTGCATAATATTTTGTCGTGATGTCCAAGTACTCATCTTTTGAACCAGGTCAAGAAAACATTGTGGGTGTGTAAATATGCTGGGTGGATTTGTTACCCTGCTACTAAGAAAATATAAAATTGTTAATTTCAAAATTTATTTGAAATGAAAAATTATTTTGGTAAAAGAATAATGTTATATAAGGTATGTTCATATTTACCTTCTAACAAAAGACAGAGGCCATGTCCGAGATTAGCAACCTTAAACGGAGTGAGTGGTGAAATTAGTCAATGTTCCATCCCCTGGAGGATTTATGCACGAAAGTGTAGGATGAGCTGTTCCCAGGGGAAAAAATAAATTGCTACTTTACTATAGATTTTGAATCTTCAAAAGTTGGACCAATCAATTACTCCCTCCGTCCCAATTTTATAGTCCCATTTGACACTTTTTGTTGTCCCAAAAAAATTGTCCCACTTCAAAACTAAATGAGTAATTGTTAAGGAATTTCCTCTTATACCCTTATATTTTGAAATTAAAAATAATAAAAAAGTAAGAAAGTGTAATGATTGAAGGGTAAAATAAGAAAAACATGTTTTTAAAAGTACAATGATTATGTCCCCTTATTAAGTTGGAATCCCCAAAAGGGACTATAAAATTGGGACGGAGGGAGTAAATAACATTGGCCCCCACTACCTAACAACTGTCCGTCACACTAGACTTTTTCTTGATGGAAAAAAAAAACCCCCGATCGTCTATCTCGCCTCTCTAAGTCTCAAATGAGCAGGACACATATATAATGCACTAAATCAGATTTTTAGGGTTAAAACATCATATTCTTTTAGGCCTCGTTTGATTTGCGGACTAAATAGGTAGAATTGAAAGCTTGGGCTTAATAGTCCTGGATTATTTGTCTTGCGACTAATTTAGTACTGAATATCACACAATCTGTTATTTGATTCGTGCAGGATTAACATTGGGATATCCAATGTTTCGGCAAATCCCATTTTTGGTTCCCTAAACGAAATTTCAGAATCAATTTCAGGACACACACACACACTCTCTCTCTCTCTCTCTCTCTCTCTCTCTCTCTCACTCACTCACCAATTCCAACCAATTACAAAAAATTCATAATCAAATTCAAACATGATTCTTGAAAAAGTTCAACATGAATTTTTCATAACCAAGTTTAACATAAAATGAGGAACATATGTTTACCAAGAACAAATGTTTTAAGACTCGAATTTTTCATAACATCCAACATGGTGCTATTACCAAATTGTCTCATTCAAGAATTTTTTTTAAAGGCAAAGAGAATTTTACTTATAACTGAGTTGATGAAGGTGATGATGAAGCTACAACCCCAAAAAAATGCCCAGAAATCCTACTAATGCAAGCTTTCAACTTTAGCCAATGAATAAGTATCATATGATGAGAAAAAACCCAAACAACAAAACCCAAATATTGAAGCAGAATTGATTGCGCTCGTCTCTGTAAACTCCGTTCAACATGTGTCAATTCTCACTAAACTAAAAGGGCCAAACAACTAAAAGACCCAAACTGATGTATCAAGTAAACAAAAAGGTTTAATTTGACACACTAGCAAGCCTTCAACTTTGCTTTGCTACATTTTTAGTTGCATCAGCAGCAGCAGTAGCTCTACAATTCTTATTTAAATATGTGGCAACATTCTATATCATTGCAGCAACTAAAACCAGTAATCCTCAGACAAAAATAGCGGCATTCAACATAATTTCTAGCAGAAAATTTAGATCACAGCCTCAGAAATCCAAAGGATGATATAGTCCAAATAAGTGTTGCTTCATATCAATCTCAGCAAGAGCACTACTAGGGAAAAAAAAAAGTTAGGCATATCCTTGATAGAGTGAGAGTTATTTTTTCCAAACCTTCATCTTGGACCGCAATGTGAGGATAGGCACGAATTTCAGTAACAGGCAAAGCTAAAGCTAACATTCCCTCAAGCTTCTTCAAGTATCCAGCCTTGAAGGAATCCTTCCCAATTTTTTCGAAGAAATCCTTCCCATTTTTTTCACCTCTTCCAACTACCATTTCCTTCAACGCATTCAAAAGTGCAACCTCCTCCCATGATTTCCTACTTGCATTAGCAACGTTTTCCTTTGTTTTACCTCCTTTACGAGGGTTAATAGGCTTGTCATTTTGCTTCTTCATTCCTAAGATAGTCAGTGTCCAAAACATCAAATAACTTACAAACAAAATGAAGCGCATCAATGAAATGAAGTTACGGGCAATAATGTAAGTAACATAAGTAACTCAATGCTTTAAAACCTAAATATGTGTCCAAAGCAACAAATAACTTACAAACAAGTTTAAGTCCAAAGGACCAAATACAATCAAACACATAACTAAAGTAGTCATAACATTACACTCTAATTGCCACCATGGCCCCTTCTTGCTTGCTCCTCTTGAAAAATATGTTGTGCAAAGTTGTCTCTCCACTCAATCCATTGATTAGCTGTCTTGACTGTATCAATGTAGTCGTCATCATCATCTTCCTCCTCAAGGTTAAAGTTCATGTTCATGTGGGTCAACACTCATCTCTTTTTTAATGTAATTATGGACTAGACAACATGCAGTAATAACACAACATTGTGTTATAATGGGGAAAATGATGAACTCCTAATAATAGCAAATAGAATTTTCAGCAAACCAAAAATCCTTTTCGATCCCTATACTTTGCTCTGATGGATGGACCAACTTGAACAACAATGTGTGGGCCATCTAATGCCCCCAAACAATACCCATCCTTGATATTGATGCGAAAGATTTGTGTTTGGAATTGAAAGTCATGAGAGAAGTTTTATCAAAAAAGCTAAGAAAGTCCATTGATGTGCTCAATTACTTGAAGACTATGGATAGTTTTTTTCTGAATATATGGATTGCGTACAGAATACAGTTGACTATTGCGGTTACAAAATGCCTCTAGGGAAAAAGTTTTTCAAAGTTAAAGTTGATCAAAACCTATTTTAGGTTGACGATGTCACACAAGATATTGAATGGATTGGCTATGTTGTCTATTGAAAAGGCTATGGTGGAGAAACTTGATTATGCAAGTTTAATTTGTGCATTTGCTGCTAAAAATGCGAGAAGAATAATCTTTAAAAGACTTTTTGATGTACTATAATGGTCATCAAGTTTGGGAACCTATGTTCTCAAATTAATGTTTCGACTTCTGTATAATGTTTTGTTTTCTCAAGTATTGTTCACTATGAAAAAATGATTGAGGGCCCATTTTTTTTCCTTTTAAAAAGTTCGCTTTAAGCCTCACAAAACTCATAGCGGCCCTGAATGCACATTTTTGTCAACCATGCTCATGTGGAAAGTTGGGATTTTGTTAATTTGATGTGAATATTATGGCCATCATAATTGTAATGGACTAGTAAAAATTTCCTAGAAATTATTTGATTTGTTTCATAAATGCCGTATTTTTGTTATTTAATTATGGTGTATTAATGGTTGTAATCTTTGAAATGTAGCTCAAGATCCGAGGCTGGTGGGAAGCAGCCTACTGTTTGTGACAAGAGTGAAGAAATGGAAGACGAAGAAGTAACACACCTTAGTCATATGAATTACAGGGAAGTAAAGGATGGGCATGAGGAATAGAGATATATCAATGGAAAGGTTTGCCAAACGCTGTTGGTGAGATTCGGTAGTTCAGATCAATACACAGTAAGACAGGGAAACCGAGTTACAAACACACTGGTTGGTACAGAGAATGATCGAATAATGACAACGGTGTCACCGGTGATTCGATCAGTTCTGGTCAATGAGAGAATTGAACAAATTACCATGTTTGCAAAAGAAAGAATGATATGTACAGCAATTTAGAAGGAAGACAATTATTCGGAAGACAATTTAGAAGGAAGACAATCAGCCTATTGAACAAATTACCATGATTGCCAGAGGTATTCCTACGGTTGCTGATCCTTTGTTGCACGTAGTTTCCCTTTTATTTTGTTTGTTATTTTTGTTGTTTAGACTTTGGTAGTTTTTTGTTAGGATACATTGATGCACACTCACACATACCTGTGCTGTTTGCGTGGCCGTTTGTTTGCCACATCTATGCAGACCACTGTATTCTGTTCTGTAGGCATGGTCTTCGCCAGTCGCTGGCGTGTTTTCATTATGTAATGGCGATAACACAATGTAATGGTACTATCAATGAATTTTCTCTCTTAAAAAAAAAATTAAACCACAAGCCCAACACATTTATAATACACATTAGTATAACACATTTATAATACAAATTAATATGAACCATTCCAATGAGGCATACAGACACAACGATCCTTGCAAATTTTAGCTTCTAGATATCAAGAATCATGGCAGCAAATTAAAAAAGACAAATTACAGTCACAAGAACCAGACTCATGCAGGGTAAGAACGATGCCGGTATATGTGCCTTCAATGCACCAGATTTGTTTCCTCCTGCGCCTCCTCCTCCTCCACCTGCGGTGCCACTTATTTTCATTCCTCCTACGCCAGTGTTTCCTTTGCCTCCACCTCCGCCTCTGCCACCCTTAAGAAACCTAAAGCGTTCTCGCGACTCACTTGCACCGGATAAGGTCATCCTTGTGTTGAACGACCTTTGGTCGGCTAAACTTATGAAGAGTTGAGAGGCAACCAAAACGATCAAGAGAAAGAAAACTTTTGCGAATTTGATTCCCATTCTTTTGAGGGTCCTTAATTTGTTGTGTAAATTTCATAGAATTTCGTTAGTTCTTATAGGCCACATGCTTTCTCGATCGCTATGTTTACCTGACCATTCATGAGGAGAACCATCCATTTGGTTACTATTTTCGTTACCTGCATTGTAAGATGTCGCAATATTGCCATGTTAAATTCAACGTAGATTGACCGAAGGGTCGACTGCCAACTTAAGATTTTTTTATTTTTACAAGGTATTGGGAATCCGCTATTTTACCGGTCAGATATCTCATATTTGCACATATATTGTCAAAGTCTATGTCCATCTCTCGGTCTCGCTAGCCCACACCTATCAATTGGGGATTACATGAGTAACTGTTATTATTGATGCATGGATAGGTAAAGGTGTCGACCACATCAAGGTGAATGAGAGCTCTAATATAAGTTTCCATGGATTGGTTTCCAAAGATTAGTCGAGGTGCAGGAAATGACCCAGACACATGGTTATCAAAAACCAAAAAAAAAGATGGAAGGTTCCATATTTGCACAATAATGTTAATTGCTTAAAAAGCACAAGAAATATTGTATGTACGTTTCTCGCTAATACAATGTATCAACAGTGGGCAATCAAAATGGTCTGGGAGCTCTGCCACGTGATGTTCTAACACCCTTCTTCACCACAATATTCATAAGTGGTCCATAAACTTAGTCCTTGTCCCCACATGAATTTGAAGTGGAGGAGGGTGTTGGACCACTACATGGTGGTGCCCTAAGACTACCCAATAATTTTTCGTGGGCCGGGCCAGCTTGTATTTTTTTACAAGGCGTGAATCTTCAGCTGAGAATAGGACTCTATATATGCTAACATACGGGGTGTCTAGCCCATATATAATGGGCTCTTGTGTCTTTGTGTTATGATCCTAATGTCTCACATTGACTAAGTATGGGATTGGTCTTGTGCATATAAGCTCTTGGGCACCCTCTCCTTGTAAGCCGGTTTTCAATGGTGAATTCTACCCATGAGTTTGTATCACTTTGTTGTTTTGTTTGGTTTTATAACTCGTATCTTGTAATCAAGCGGGGGTCCTGTAATAAGCGGAAGTTGTGGTCCTGTAGTGAGGGCTCACTACAATCCTATAGTGAGGGCTCACTACACGGACCTCGTAGTCGATAATCAGCACTGTAAAAACAGAAAGAAGTTAAAGAACCACAACCATCTAACCTACATGACGAGAAAAGACTCCCGACCATCACTTGGCATGCTTTCATGAATGAACACTTAATAATTTTCGTTATTCAGGGTATTATCAAGTGTGGGTTTTTTATGTGTGGTTTTGTTCTTTATCACACATTAAACGGATTTTACTATTTCAAATCCCTTCCCAACCCATCATTACCTCACTGCACTAAGTAAGGTTCTAAAACTCGTTAGGCGCTCCCAGGGTGGCTAGGCACCTTCTAGCTTCGAGGACCGAGTACTCGGCGCCTAGTTGGGCAATTAGTTAGGATAGTTAGTCTAGTCGGACTAGTCAGTGAGGGTCTTTTTAGCGCCTAAGCGTTGAGTACTCGGCCTTTTAGACCTTCTTTTAGAACACTGGCACTAAGTACCCTTTCTTTGTTTGAGGATTCTCCAAGTTAAATCATTGGATCTTTTTTTTATTATTATTTTGGTTTGATTTTTAAATGAATTAGCTTAGTGGGGGAAAAAGAAAATATCGTGGTACATAATATATACTTTCATAGGGTACTCTAGGGTTTAGGTTTAGGGTGCACTTTCCTATTATAGGGTTTTTAGTGGTTTAGGAACTTTCATAGGGTACCCTATGGTTTAGATTTAGGCACTTTCATAGGGTACCCTAGGGTTTAGGTTTATGGTGCACTTTTCCTATTATAGAGTTTTTAGTGGGTTAGGCACTTTCATAGGGTACCCTAGGATTTTAGGCACTTCCTCTTCAACTAGGATTTTAGGCACTTCTTCTTAGGGTACCCTAAAACCCTAGGGTACCCTAGGATTTTAGGGGGTACCCTAGGATTTTAGGGTAGGGTACTCTAGGTTTTGAGGGTAGGGTACCCTAGGATCTTAGGGTATCCGAACAAGCGAGGGGTATTCTTGTAATTGGTACGTGCGAGTGGACTAGATGTGTTAGGATAATAATAGGTGGACTTGAAATGTTAGGAAATAGCTATAGTAGACCCTATAACAATTCTCCCATCCTATCTGATTTTAGTACAGATCGAACAACTCTCTCTCCTCTATTGTTTTTCTAGTGAGAGGAAAATGGAAGGGGGTCAAAATGTTGCAAACAATGCCAATCGAACAACTCTCTCTCCTCTATTGTTTTTCTAGTGAGAGGAAAATGGAAGGGGGTCAAAATGTTGCAAACAATGCCAATCGAACAACTCTCTCTCCTCTATTGTTTTTCTAGTGAGAGGAAAATGGAAGGGGGTCAAAATGTTGCAAACAATGCCAATGTGTACGTATGCTTGTGCTGAGTGCAAGCACCAACACAAGAGATGTCAATTCGAGGTTTGCCCATTAGTCCTCTATTTTCTGAAACAACTTCACTGCGGTAGCAGTCAAGAAATGCAACTCCACAAGAAAATCGAAGGGCGTGGCAGAAGAAATTACCATGGGAGCAGATAATCACAGCAACAACAGCAGGAGATCAATCCAAAAGAACCATCCCAATTTAGTTTTTCCTAAAAAAAATATACAAGTCTCTGTGGGTTCGACCTCGCACTTGCATTGATATACTTCAATACGGTTCGTGCGCTTGCAAGTACATTAAAATTTCACAACAGCAGACTCTATAGTTTAGAACCATATTCTCAGTAATTTTGAAGTATATATTTTATAATTTATGATAAAAAAAAACCTATCAACAATATTATCACTCTAATAAATAAATCCAACCAAAAACCATAACAAATAAAACATAATGTCCTGACTTAAGTTCATCCAAAAGCACAATATTTTGTAGATATACAAAATCCAACAATAAGATGTTGGTCCTTCAAACATTATACTACATATTCATGTCCATCAAAAACAAAAACCATAAGTCATCAGTCATCCATGGTAAACAAAAACCATCCATCAAAGTCTTTCACAAGCAAAAGTAATTTGTCACCTTGCCTCGTACACAAAAGCTGTCCATCAAAGTCTCTCTTTCAACTTGCTCCATATACAAAAACCATTCCTTAGAGTCGATCACGTGTCTACAGATGGAAAAGTGGTAAACAATAAATTCTTTGGAATTGACATGCACACTTAGAACCCACTTATGTGTACTCATTTGTCTAGAAGTAACTCAATAAAGGAAAAGGCAAAGATGTCAATATACAGCTTCTAATTTCCCACTTTCTAACAAGGGGGTCTTATTTAGGTAATTGCCATTGTCAGCCAAATAATCAAACAAATTAAAATAAGAAAAGCGCGCAACAAAGAAAGAGTGGTAGAAGTAGACTTATAACCGCGATTATACCTGCCCGGCATTCTCGCTTTCAGCCTATGACATGCTACCATAATCTAATTTTAGCAACACTAATCAAAATCAATCATTTTTTTGTACTTATAACCGCCCCAAGGAATAAAAACCAATCATTTTGTGTACTTATAACCGCCCCAGAACGACTGGCCTAGAGGTTTTGGAAACCCAACAAGGGGATTAAGCAACTTAACAGAAAATGGGACAAAATGAATCCTTCACCCAATTGGTACCCTCTTGCTGACTGGGTTAACTCATACCAACTTTCAATAAATTCTTTGAATCCTTCACCCAAGTGATCGAGCTTCATTTATTGGTGCAATGCCAGAGCCTAGTATATAAAGTGTGATGGGAACAAAAAGTCATACCATCTTTACGTCGACTATTGATACTAGATTAATCACCCTTCATACTAGAAGCAAAACATAAGAGAGAGCCTCAGAATAATTATAAGAGTTTAGAAGCATGGTAAGATATATAGTTGTGACTGACTAAGGACGTGTGTGTGTGTAAGAGAGAGAGAGAGAGAGAGAGAGAGAGAATTGAACTAATAGTTCATTTGATAAGGTCATACACTGAAACCAAGGTGACACATCAATTTCCCTATTTCATGGGAAAAAGAACTTTTCTTCAGGAATTAGTTTTCCTATTTATCCGAAAAATTAGAGACCAGATTAGAGCCCTAGCTTCATTTGGAGACTCTTTCACTCGATTTTGTGGATAACATAAGCGTCTCGAATATAAAATCATTTCAAAAATTATTTGAAATGAAAAATTATTTTGGTAAAAGAATAATGTTACCACGTTCATATGTACCGTCTAACAAAATATTGAGACCATTTCTGAGATTAGCAACCTTAAAAGGAGGAGTGAGTGGTTGAATTAGTCATAGTTACACCCCTCGAAGACTTATAAACGAAAGTGTGGGATGACCTGTTCCCAGGAGAAAAAATAAATTGCTATTATGTTACTATAGATTTTGAATTTTCAATATTTGGACCAATCAACTTAAATAACATTGGCCCCACTACCTAACAACTGTCCGTCACATTAGACTTTTTGTTGATGAAAAAAACGTTTTGTGAAAAACTGCTCCGATCAAGCCCTTCCGGGTGTTTTTTTTTGCCAAATCTTCGCGTTGGACCTTGAAAACACCTTTTAAACACATCTAACGGTTCGGATTTTCAAAAAAACATTGGGAAGGTGGAGGTCCGTAACTTTAGGGGTCAACTCGCACACGCTTGGAAAGTTGGAGGGGGTTAAGTGTTGAATTTTAAACTTTAAGGGGGCAAAGTGCTAATGGGTTATAGTTTAGGGGGGTTTAATGTAATTTACCCTTTACATTATACAAAATTAGAACTGATCATGTGTTAGACCTGTAAATCTGTGATTCACATAAAAGAATTCTTAGGTGGTGATGGATCATATCTCAATCTCGGTCGACCTAGCCTCCGGGTTCCGTGGGCGGCGGGTGGGCTTGGACCGTCTCCTTCCTGGTCACATCAGATGTGGTTGTGGTGGTCGGCAGCGGCAATAACGCGGAGGATGGAGAGTCAGGTTTTGTTCTTGCTTTATTTCACTGGTTGAGTTTTCAATCCGGTTTGTTACTGATCTAGTTTCCCCAGATCTGGTTTGGTTGGAGGTGGGCAATAAGCAACTCAACTTAACTCAGTGCGACTCGGTGACCCGGCTCGACTCGGTTGACTAGGCTCAACTCAGTGGGGTTCCGACAGCCTTGTTTCTTTTGGGTTGGGGTTTGTTGTTTTGAGTTTTGTTAGTCTTGTTTTCTTTGTTGTTTTTGTTTCTGGTTTTCCGGACTGGATTGTCCAGTGTTCCGGCGGTTTTGGTTGATAGGTTTCATCTGAGTTAACTGTATCAATGGGGTGAACTGGGTTATCCCTTGGATGCTCTTCTTCTGGATCATAGACGGACTCTAAGCCGACACTAGGTTGTTCAGCTTCGTGCAGTATGATTACCCAGAGCATATACTCGCCCTCAGTGGTTTATGCTCGTGTCTTGTATTTGGTAGTTAGGGTTTACTCATGTATTGTGTTTGAAATCTGATGAAATGAATGAAGGTATTACTGATCAAAAAAAAAAAAAACATAAAAGAATTCTTTGCAGTATATTAATTTGTCAAACACTTCCAATTGCAAAAATCAATTTCTGGAGTTTTAGCACTTTTGGTCAGGACCGCTTCGATGACGGTTGGCCCATGAGCAATTTCTATATTTACGGTTAGGACAGTGAACAAGTCGGTCATGACCGACACTTGTAAAAACATTCAGGATCGTATTAAGTTGGTCAGATGCAAACAGGACACGTATGAAAAGTCCTGAATCAGTTTTTTAAGGTTAGAACATCATATTCTTTTAAGAGATCATGCTCGAACAATATTCAATATAGTTTACCAACTTCGAATTACTTTTTTGTGAACCATATTGGGACAATTTGGAGGGTTCATGCTCGAACAAGTGCATCCTTAACTTGTCCAGAATTTGATATCCGCACAGTGCCCCAGGATAAATGCGCAGGTGAGCCATCGGTTTATTTGTTCCATCTAACTTTGTGAAATTTGGCATTTTGAATGTGGGCGGATGCTGCAAATTTGGAAAGAAAAAGGTCCAAAAAGGTAATAGACACATAGGCATCTAGCAGGGACAGAGTCAGGATTGCGACTTGAAGGTAGCATACAAAATCAATATTCACTCTCTTTGTCCCACAAAAATAGTCTCATTCCCATAAAACGACGTGCAATATCTGGATAAAATTTTCAATTAGTTTCTTTAGATTTTGTCAAGAAATGTAAGAAATTAATCACGGAAGTGCTTTACTTTTTTATCTAAAAATTGAGAGTTTTTGTAGTGGGACTATCTATACGGGTGGAGGGAGTAATTAGTATAAAAAATAGTACAAGGGTTCTAATTCTAGTACCCGAAAGGATACAAATTTTTATATTATAATTATCCATCAACATACTTAATACCTAAAAGTTACACATTTTCATTGATCAATAACTTATCAATATGCTTAATACCAAAATAATACACAAGTTTTGAAAAATAACATTGTTCTTGCAATACAAAATTAGTGTTCTTTATTTGGACTCAGGGTGACATGTACCACCTCCCCCTCCCCAGGTGCTGGATTTTCTGAAATAGTGTGGGGTATAAAATATTTTCCACATGTAATAGGAAAAACCTGACTCAGAAAAGGCGATCACTCAACAACTACCCCCCACACACACCCACATTTCGTTCTGTCATATATGTGGCCACTTTTGGGTCCTATCCTCGTGTACCCTTTTTTGGGTTTGTCATCATAGGACGTAGGTTTGATTTAATTTTTGTTATAAAATTTGGAATGGAATGGGTTATGGGCCCACTCTGATACCATGTAATCAAGTGATCTCCCATCTCATACCGAAGCAATGTGGGACTACTGCTCTAACATTCTCCTTCACGTGCAATCGCATTTAAGTCTGTATTGCATGACAACTTTATCGCGCACTATTTGTATCGTCCCTTCCTAATTTTTTTCCCACATTTCATTCATATTGATTGTGGTGGTGGTGGTGGTGGTGTTTGTGAAGCTTTTAGGAAAATTAAACCAAGAAGAACTTCCCTTTTGAAACACCATACCAAATTATCGGAAGCTTTTTCAAGATGTTTAATTTCATTGAGAATTAACCTGCTTTCCCTTTCTAGACAAGGGTGGCATTTTCCATCCAATTCCCAAATATTTCACAATGATAATACAATATCGTCCATATTAAAGTCTTATCGAGAATTTACTTCCTAAAAAATTTAATTTGACCAGTACTAATAGTCTCGTGTCCAACTCGCCGATCAAACTTTTGTTTGATCAATAATGAACAAAAAATTTAAGTTTAGATCATATATGTCGTATTTTCGAGAAAGAGACGCGAATTATAAATAGTTATATTAATTTGCAGGAATAGTTTTTTCACTGCCTTATATAAAACGAATGATTGGATTATCATTGCGAGGGAAAAAATTTCGGAGAACTCACCTCCATACCTCCACGTACATCTCAAAATTCCCCAAAACTTGAGCTTGCAAGTCTCTCCAGGGTTCCAAAAATACTGATCACAACCGCACAACCATAGACCTCGAATGTAAGACACTCCTAATGATTGGAGATGGAGTAAAAAATGAACTACTCATACTCATATTTTGTTAGATAGTTAGTATATTTCTAAACCTAATCTACCTTTTTTCAAAAAAACATTTGATTTGTATATACTCGAATCAATGTCTCATAAGAATTTTTTTTTTTTTGCCAAAATAAATTTTAAATTACAAACTGAACAATTTCAATTCGGAGACCCTAATGTGATCTTCGAAATTGAGTTTGAAAGGGTCTTCAAATGAAGATAGGGTTTAGAGGTGATATGCTCTCAAATTATCCTAGTATAGAAGGGAAACTGATTCCCACAAGAAATTTTCTTTCCCATAGAATAGGGCCTCAAGTTGACGTGTCACCTTGGCATGAGAAAGGAATGAGTCATACAAACAGAATAACGACTCTCTCTCTCTCTCTCTCTCTCTCTCTCTCTCTCTCTCTCTCTCTCTCTCTCTCTCTCTCTCTCTCTCTCTCTCTCTCTCTCTCTCTCTCTCTCTCCATCCAGAGCTATAAGTATTACAAGCTAATTCTCATCTTACAAATCATAATCCAAACTCCCATGATGGGGCTCTGTCTCTTCTATTTTCCAGTCAATTATCGTGTTATATACAAGTGTTTAATCATATATGTGCATTGTTCTTTCTGGCATGAAGATTAATCCAGCATCAATGGTGGACAAAAATATCATATGGTTGTTTGTTTCCATCATTCTTTATGTACTAGGCTCTGGCATCGCACCAAGAAATGTAGCTCGATCTTTCAGAAGTCACAAGGCAAATGGGACGCCAATTTAATCTGGCACCGTCCATTTGACATGGGGGACAAAGTAACAATCGATGGCATAACGGTATGCATTAAACAATTTCTTTTCTTTAAAAACAAGTTGTTAATTAGTCACGTGCCTAACACGTATCTCTATTGCAAATAGGAGTAGAAGAGATGCAGTTGCTCACAAAGACCTTTAGAATCCCCAGCGGCGACAGAGTCATCCGTGCCAATTGAGAACGTGTCCCGGACACAATCAGGAATCATACACCCACGGGATAAGATGCAAATGCAGGAGGAGACAGATTGTTAGGGATTTGATTTTAATGATTGTTTAAGGTCAAATTGTTTCCACTAATTTTGTTATTGGACTTTCTTGAATGGGCTTATAAACTGTTAGAAAAATCAAAGCCCATTGAATGGGTTTATTAGGCCTTGACTATTGAAGTATCAAGCCCATTAGGTGAGCTCAGTTGTGGTTCCCGGAAGCAAGAGCGGAAGCAAGGCCGGTTGACCATAGTGGTTTGCACAGTCTCGGTATTTCTGTGATAACTTTTTCATCCAAACTCCTTTGGGACGAGCTATATATCAAATCGAAGAAGACTCAAAGAGCTACAACTTTCTAGTTTTACACTTTTCTTAATTCGGCCTCAAAGTTACCCAGATTATGTGAACATTTCGGAAGTATGTTTTTGCCTAGAAACAGGACACACTCTGTTTCTCTCTCCCTCTGTTTTGTTTTGGCTTTTCTCTCTAGGTTCAAACTTGGGACCCAAACTTATTGGTAATATCTTTTCTACCCAACTTGGTACAGAATCGTATTTTAGATTTGCATTTATTATTTCCCTCATCCAATTTGAAATTGGCAGGTCGAATTTAAATATCAAAATTCATTGTGATATCAATCTAAAAAAGAAAAGATTCAGTTAATGCATATATACGGTGTTGGGATTACACATTCAAAATATATGTTTTTAATGGTGTCTCACATGATATAAAAGTTTGTATGCTTTGACTTTAAGGAGACGAGAATCGTATTAGAGCCAACAAAGAAATCAATAAGTTGTCGTTGAGCCGTAAAGGAGGAAACATGTTCTTGCTCTGTTTTGGTCTGTTGAGCCGAAAGAAGTTTTTGAACGTTGGAAGCCTTCTGGATTCACTCTTGGCTATTTAAAGACAAGTCTTCATCAGAGATCAATTAATCAAGCTTCAAGAAGATCATTTGTGTCCAAATACAAAAAAGAGTACAAGTCTGAGATATACACTGTAGATTATCTTCTTCAGACTAAAAGAGAGTTTTTCACTGTAGATTTCTATACTCTCTGTGTGTGTGAGCCTATACTTGTAAAATCACTCTTACTTAGAGGGATTGAATCACACTACATATAAACCCACCTTGTAAGAGAGAACCCAATCCATTGTGTTGTCAGTTAGAATTTTGTTCTTCTATTACTAGGTAGAGTTTGAATTAACCATTTATTTGGGAGGTTGTAAACTGGTCTGCGTGTACCAGTATTGAACCGGTCTGCGTGTATCAGTGTTGTGAATTTTGAGAACTAGTCTGCGTGTACCAGTGTTTGAAGTTTATTCTTGGTCTGCGTGTTCCATAGGAGTTGTTGTAAAAGGGTGTTGGCTCCTGTGAAATCCAACCCAGGTGTAAGTACTAAGAACATAGTGGATACCGATGAGTGTTCGAGTGAACATCACTAAAGAGTGGACTAAGCAGTTAGCCGAACCACTATAAAAATCTTTTGTCTCATCTCTTGATTATTTTCAGTACTTCATTGTTTTAATTATCCGTTTAATTTGCTAATCCCTCTACTTGCAAAAGAAAAATTGAGTATTACAGGAGTCAAACCTATTCACCCCCTTAGGTTGGAATATCAGATATCAATCCCTTGCAATGCTATATCAACACTTTTACCCTGACTCAATCTGCTGTGCTCTTACCAACTTTTTCCAAAACCGACATTAAGGGGAGCACACAAGACATGGAAGTGAAAATAGCAGGAATAATTTGGTACATACTACTTGCACCAATAGACATGTAGAAAAACTCACCATTTGATATTCTTCATGAGGGAAAATTGATTTCCTGATCCCAAGTCCTGTAAAATGGAGGAGTTTTTTTTGTTAGTCTTCCACTCTTTTTTGCAATGTCCATCTATTTTTGCATGTATTTGACTGAGTGAGAGAGCACGTAAAAAACATGACATCCAGCAACTTTGACATCCAAAAATAATTTTAAATTGAGGAGAGTTTGACTCGACAAATAATTACTCCCTCCGTCCATTTTTAAATGTGTTGCTTCGTAAATCCAACTTATTAAAGAAACGTCATCATTACACATTTCACATCAACTTTTTCTTCCACTTTACACTATTCACATCGACTTTTACCTCTACTTTCCAAAATTATCCTCCACTTTTACCCATTAACTCTTTACCCACTAACTTTTCGAAAGGGCAAAATGGTAATTGTACAAACTTTTACCCATTAACTTTTCAAACCACACACTTATTTAGGGACATCCCAAAATGGAAAGTTAAACACTTAAAAAGGGACGGAGGGAGTAAAAAATGTCACAATAAGCTTAGTAAAATTTCTAGATCTGCCATATTTTCTTATATTGATCAGGTAAAAAACCCCACTGGTTAAAATTCTAGCTCCACCTCATTAAAGAATCAAGCCTTTCAAACAAAACATGAAGTCAAAAAGTCAAGTACCTTTATTATAGTTAGACTATGAGACGAAGAATTTTAAGAGTTCACTTGTGCGCGAATTCACCATATAAAGAGGGTTGTGTTAAGTGTAACATTCGTATATCTAGCATGTGAAAGAAGAAATCC